>QTSX02003669.1:0-259036 GCA_014839935.2 Entomophthora muscae
CTATAATAGGAATGGAGAGCTTAAACTTTTTCATTACATTGTCAAAACAGCAGAGTCAACCCTCCAGCAAAGTTCCCCACAAGAGGCCATGTGCCACTCAACTCAACTTTCCTAGCACTCAAAGCCAAATGTAGAAGTCATCTCAAATTACTAAACAAGAAACAGGAACCAATATAATTTTTAACCATGTGACAACTTAATTTGGTGTTTCACTCATTAACAATATCAAGCCACCCCCTTTTCTAATCTAATTAATTGGCTACAACAATTTTATTTCTCTTAAAATCATTCACTCCAACTGTATAATCCCCCATATTTCCAATAAAGACATTATCTAGTTTTCAAGCATTTTCCCCTTGTAACTCTGCCAAAACAGCACATTTACAACATAGATAATATCTGCAGTTAAGACAATTAAATTAGATTAGAATCAAATTTTAAAAACTAAACTTTTTGTCACTAAATTTTATGAGGGAGGGGTTTGTATCATCCCCACTTGAGTCATCTTGGGATTTGGTTTATTCATATATCAAGTCTAAGTTATCAAAAATAGTGGCTCACATGTGTAAACAATATAAAGGTTTATAGGAAAAGGATATTTTTATGTAATGTATGTTTAGTACCATATGGTTTAAATATGTTTTAATTTAAATGAGTCATTGGATATTTTTTTTAAAATTTTAACATTGGTGTTTGGGCTTAAGAACTTATTATAATTATAAGGATCACGTAAATATGTTAATGATAAATATAGCAGTGTCTTCAATGGAATATTTGATCTGATCATACTAGAGACAACTGCAACAAAATCAACAATGTAAAAATAAGAATCCAGATTTAAAAATAACCATTCTTAACTGAAACAAGTTCAATAAACAAATATTAAATTCTGAGCAGCTTTAAAATATACAATTTTTACACAACTGATATCCAAATTAGCCCTAAAAACCAAAAATGAAAAATATAACTTAATTGACTAGAAAAACAAAGCTACAAAATTTAAATACATCATTTATAGTCTTCACTTAAAATGTTCCTTATCATTAAAAATAAAAATATAATTCAATAAAATAAAGATACCATAATATTGTCTAAACTTTTTAAGGAACATTAAGTTGTTCTTTGGCTCTTTGGAAGATCTAGTGATAATAAGGTAGCCTATTAGAGGAAAAGAAATAATAATAATTTTTATTGAAAAACGAAATTTTAGGCTAAGTGTCATGAATGACATTTTGCTTCTGATAATGAACAGAATTTGAAAGCAGGAATCAAACCTGGTCCTTGTAATCTGCAGCCTACCATTCAAGAAGACCAAGGGCCTGGGTGCCCATGTTTTTTGGGCTTGAATTAGAGGGTTACTTGATAAGCAGCCCACAAAGCCTAGAAATCCACTGAGACTAGATAGGAAGTACGCTAAAGACGTGTCACTGAGGGACCAAACCTATAAAGAAGTAGCTGCCTAAATGAGGTTTTGATTGAACCTAAAATCTCTCCCCCTAATAAGTGTCAGCCAATAACTGTCCCCAACGTTTAAACTGACATGCATTTGACCAGGCTGTGTGATTTAAAGAATAAAGTTGGGAAACAGGAAGTTTATATCACCTGTTCATCAACACCCACCAATCAAGAGCCAGTCAAACCTTCTAACCAACTAATGAGCCAGATTCCCAATGATAAAACACCCACAGACCTGAAGCTTGCAATTTCTGGAGAAACCCAGCTTAGTAGTATAAAACCCCCTGCTATGTGAAAATGGCAGTATTGTCATTTTGAGTAATAAAGCTATTAAGAAACTTTGATTTGAAAATATTTTGCCTTATTTCATACTTGTTCCCTTATATTTATAAACTAAATTAACAGGCCCTGCCACCTCAGCCATTTCACTTGCAAATCCTGTAGATCCCACACCTGCCTTATTCTGTCCTTCTGGTGCCCCCTTTGACCCTATACATGTGATCAAAGATACACTAAACCTGTTCTTCTCCAAGTTTAAGCCAGATAATATCTTTTTGAGCAACCCCTGGCAAGATCATACAAACCAGAGACCTTTGGTTGAGAAGATCTATGGTACACAATCTACCCCTGCCTCTTTAGGGATAAATATAATCACCTGCCTGTGTAGCTGGTTCCAATGTCCCCCCTTTTACCTTACAGACTGACTGCCCACAAGAAACATGAATTACAAATGAAACTACATCCACTCAACTCTTTGGTGTAATGTATATTACATTGACTGGTTTGGTGGACTCCATGGTCCCATCTAATAGTCTCCAGTACTTACTGGGTTGTTCCTTTTCCTATGTACTCAAGTTGGCACCTATATTATGGTGAGCACTTCCTACTGGCCTGGCAGTTCCTCTGTCTGCTTCTGCAACTGATCTTCCTTAAAACTGGCTCCCTGAAACTAAGCTTGCTTTAGCTTAAGCCTAGTAAGGTATTAGTATCAATGGTGAGCAGTGAAAGTTGAAAGGCTGATTTTTACTATATCCCTGGTTGAGTTACTGTAATTTACAGCTCTGTGAAATGAAAAAAATCCAGATCAGAGAGAGCTAAAATTTTGTATAGGAAAAAATAACTGTTGTGAGTTTTTCCAGTAACATCAGGGGAAAAAGCCATTAATATTTTTATTGTGACACATCAATTGCTAGAAATAAAAACTCATCATACTCAAAGAGAATGATACATAGCTAAATAACAGAACAAATCAAACTTGTACATTTATATTCTAGATTATAAATGGCGCTTGGGTGTGTATTAGTCATGTAAAAAAAGCTTTCTAATAGTTAAGAATCATCAAATAGAAAGCATATAAAAGTTGTGCACATAGCAAACAAAAACAAACAAACATTATTGGATTATAACTTCATTTCAAATAAAATAAGCTCCAAAAAAGTAATATCCACAAATAATTCAACTAATTTTATTTAGAAAATTAGGTTATCAATATTTAAAGTGCAGCCTCCTAATTAGATCAATCAGATAATGTAGTAATTTTTTAAAATTCAACCAATATTAAAACTATACACACTTTTTCTTTCTACCATTTTTAAATAATTTATTAATCTTAAAAAGTGACTTTACAGTTATAGTGATTTATCTTTTTTGTTTTGCCATCACATAGGGTGGGCTCTCAGAACACTAGACCACTGGTGGATGAGAACAGTGTGGATCAGACCTGCCACCCTGGGTTGCAGCACCACACATTGGGTTTCCCCCTATGAGCAGTTTTGTTGAGGTCTTGGTGCACTACCTCAACGCGCTTTATCACATGCAGAATGTGCTTGCCTCAAACAGCTTTATTGTCTTTTAACTCTTTGATCAATGTAGTAAGACAGAACTAACACTTATATATCCTACAGATAAAAGAAAGGCTCAAAGAGACAAGCCCCCAGGAAAATGTAATCCCTGTTTTTCAGTGATACCCAACAGTAAATTCATGGATCATATTCCTTGGAAGTCTAAAAGTACACACTGTTCTTTTCACTGTCATTGTAATAGTAAGTTATTAATCAAACATTCACAGTAGAGGGCACCAAGAAGGTGACAGTTCATAACCACCTTCACCAGTTATAGTGATTTACCCCTTATTGACACTCAGTAAAAAGAGCTTATGGCATTCAACAGCCAAGAGCAAAGGGCTAGTATTTCTGCTGTATACACCCAGAGCTTTTAATCCAGATAAGAAGATGAAAATTTTTATGTTTCTGCTATTGATAATGATGCCTTGTTGTTTGGATACCACTTGGAAATCACTACTGACCAAGACAACCCCATGTTTGGTACACAAGAACATAATAAAGTTAATTTGTCCTCAGTTAATAAAACTATTGTGGCATCAACAAAAACCAGCCAATTGTCATTTTATTTTTATAAGGAGGTAAAATAAAGATTAGTCTAAAAAATGATAAAAAATATACCCAATAAGGTTATTCAGGAGATAATGACCATGAACATTTGTCAGGAATATTCCTGACAACACCTTGTGTCAAGATAAACTTTTGAGCGCAATCAGGCTCAAAGAGCAAAATAAAAAATTGCAGCAGTTCCCCCTGATTGGAGAAACTGCTGCAAAACACCTGGCCAAAGAATCAGAAATTAAAAAATTGAATTTTTGAAAAAAACAGGTTTTACACCCTGGCTGCAGACCGCGCGGCCGGCTGCCAGGCGCCCGCTGCCAGCCAGCCAGCCCCTGCTCCTGCCAGCCAGTCCCCCAGCCAGCCAGCTGGCGGGGGACAGCACATCCCCCACAGCCGGACCATCCACCCCCAATGAATGGGGAAATCACAAATCAGGAACCCCCAAAAGGCTTTTCCCTAAACCTGAAAATGGGGAGAACTGCTGCCCAAATTTGGAACCTACCAAATTTGGAGAGGGTTTACAAGATACCCAGCATGACAATTAATGCATCAACTACAGAAGTTGAAAGTGATTGCATGAAAGTACCTGAAGAAGCTCCAAAGTCATACAATGCCCAGATCAACAATTCATTGCCTGCCAATCTGTTCCCATCCCACTCCCAAAAGGGAATTCCAGGCAACACCAAGTGTTTGGGGTTCCCTGTTCAATGTTTTGCACTATTCATGCCCCACAAAAATGATAGTATATAACCAAGCCAAATCACTTGATGATAGTTTGTGCTATCATTGAGTGAAATTAACCCTCAATAGTATCACATAAATCAATTCAAAAACTTTACCTACAAGAAGTTAAACAAGACACTAAGCTTTGTCTACCCTTCCCCAGGATCAGGAGATAAATCACCTAATCTTCTCAGCTGTCCTCAAAGCATGCCTAGGGATTGGGGGCCACCAATATAACCAACAACATGGGCCATTCAACAAACCACCTGGCAAGTATTATTACAAGGAGCTGGCACAGCTCAACTCCTCCAAGCAGTACTCCTGGCCCACACTGGTATTTCCCCACTCTACCCAGTCTGTAGCCATATACAGCTGTATATACTACATACTCATGTATTTTGCCAGTAATTTCAGACGCTATAACATACATGCCAAAGTCTTTTGATTGATGATGACGGCCTATCTAATTGTGACGGCGCTCACAGGATTCCAAGTTGCCAACTTGGTCCCTTATTTTACTAGAATACTTCCCCAATTTTTGGGTCTTTACAACATGTGTGGGTTAGACTTTTTGACAATTGCAGTATGCCTTGGGTTACTTGAGTAACCATTATTGTTAGGGCCTGCTCTGCCCTGCCAATAACAACACCCAGCTATTTGTGAGAGGGCCACACAAGTATAGCAGTCACAGAAGATAGCTCAGCCTATTCAAGATGCCTTCCTCTTGCAGCTGCCTAGATGCACAGGACTCAGGTCAGTCCTAGGATTCTTAATAGAGTTGATATGACTACTAGGGATCTGCCAGGGCTTGAAAACCCTGCCAAACCTACCAAAAGACCCCAAAAAGAATAATAAATTGATTTTAGCCAATATAATCAGCCAAGAAGATTAATAACTGCTGAGGAAGGTCCTATTGAGCCAAAATAGGCGAAGGAATTGAGCCCAGCCCCTGAGTTTTTGCCAGGACTGTACCTAATTTAGTTGTGTTCCCTCAGGCATAAAAGCACCTTTCAATCTAGAAGCTGATGAAAAATTCCCTCCAAAGCTGAAGGAGGAAACAAGTTTCCACCAAATCAATCACCAAATTCAGAAATGAGATTACAGATAAACCCTTACAGAGGATGCCCCAATCACTTGCTCAGTTATAGCAGCTCAAGAAAAGCTCAACATCAACAAACCTAAAGAATTTGGAGACTTATTATTTGAGCTTAAAATCCTGATTCCCTGGTTGATAATTGTTGTTGTTTTATAATAAAGATTTCTATGAACCTTTAGTTCATCCAACTCATTCACTAATTTTTAGTAGTAATTTTTTATCTTAGACCACTTTTAACAACACAAAATCCTGAGGAGTCTTTCCCACTACCAGCTGCTGATACTTCAACTACCAAAACTAGTATCATCTATTTATTACACACTGAGCTTTCCCTGCCTGGCACCCCACTTAACAGATATAAAGGTCATCATACCTGGGCCATACACAACAGCCAACAGTTTTTCTAACACTCATAATTATTAAATGGTAAACCCAACCCAGATTGGGTTATTCCTAGATTTCATCCTATTCTTTCTCTTATCCCATAGATGAGAATCACTTCTGCCACTGACATTTTCTTCTCTTGTTATCTCCAGGATATTTAAGCCTATTATTCTTTGTAATGATATGCCTTATTGATTACATGCTCTCACACCTGGGAAAACAGAACCCCTAGGCCATTCAATCTCCTACTTTATAAATTTAGGACAAGGATTTATCTGTCCTGACCCTTCATTTTCTCCTCTATTGCTCTGCTGTTCAATCAAGCACATGAACAGTGGGAAGTTCATGATAACTATAAGGCATCTCTATTGAGTACACAAGCAGGAAAACATCATCAAGATGAAGCCTAGTTGTTCCAAAAAAGCCATACCAGTATATAGAGGCATATGACTCATTATTTCAAAGATTACTATATTTCCTTTCAACTGTGTCATTTTGAACTTTAAATAAATTTTTTTGATAAAAGTGATCTAATTATTTAAATTCATTAGTATAAAACTAAAAAATATTTTAATCTTTATCATGTAAAAACCTATGTTTAAATTGAGCATTTTATAATTGCAGCTAAATGAAACTACATTAGTTTTACAATCTTCTGAGATAAATAAAAAAGAAACATATTAAAAAAACAGTTCAACACAAAAAACTTCAACTAGTTCCAGTTGAAGGTCAATTTACACAATACAGTTCCATTTATCTAGGTACAGATTACAAAATAGTAAGTCTCACAACAAAATTTAAATTTATATACAGTAATCTTTACATATATGAGGAAAAACATTATCAACTGAGCTCAAAACAAAATAGAATTGAAACTAAATATATTGTTAATTAATATATTTATTTTGGGTTTTAATTTTTCTTTGAGCTCAGTTGATTTTATTTGTCCTCATAATTATGAAAACTACTGTACATAATCCCAAAACAAGACAGCAAACAAAAGTAACTCATATTCAAAACAAAAATAAAATATTCACATTCTAGAGCATCCACATCAACTGTGATAGTAGTCATGTAAAAAATGATATAATAAGAGAAAAAAATTTGTTAAGTCTCAAAAGAGATATTTTTAAACAAAAATGACTCACTTTTTGAAAATATTGATTATTTTTGTGACTTAAATTGGAAATAATGTCTTTCAAGAGTGAATCCACCAAAATTTATTCAAGAGACCATAGCATTATTTTCAATTTATCTTGCCGTGTTCTGAGGCGCAGTACAGAAACACAACAGAGAATTCTAACCTTAGGATTAAGTTCATACTAAGCCTTGGGTTAGTTAACAGGGAAGGTGGATGAGAGAACTTGTGGCCTTAAATAGTGAAATCTCTGCTAAGTGTAGCTAGAGAGAGGCGTCAAAGTACTGAAAGACACAAAAAAATGTTAATATAACTTAATTTTTATTGCTGATAAAGGAATTGTTTATATATTATTTGCTGTTACCACAAAAAATATTCAGACAGTAGGATCACTTGCCACTGGTATGAGTGGGGCAAGTGAGTTGCACAGAGCAAGAAAGATGGACAGTTAAATTTCCATCTTTGGAAGTCAACCCATTTTGTGGGACAAATGCAAAAGAAAGAGATTTTTTCTTGAAAGAACTCAACAAAGGCAAAATTAAAAGTGCATAAAAATGTGCATTCAAAACATATCTGCTTCTAAATTTGGCTACTTATGTCTGAGATAATGTCTCAAAAAGGAGAACAAATTTAAATAAAATTAATACTGTGGCAATATTTGATTTTCTGATTTTAATAGAATTTTATTACAGTTTTTAAAACAATTTTACAAGTAACAAGAACTTTGATATTGTAGAGGAGAAGTACCAGGAGCATTACCAAGTCCAGGTTTCTGAACAAGGAAGGACAACTCCTATGGACCCCATGTACACCCAAATCAACTTAAATTGCAAGTAAAATACACTATATGTTTTTCTAGGAGCAGCACTGGATTCTTTTTTGACATCCAATATGTGGTACCCCAAGGCTAAGCCTAACCTGAGCCTGTGCCACGTGTAGAGACCAAGGTAACTGTGGCCCCCTCCATGTCAACTCAATTATCCTGTAGTTAAATTAAGCCAATAACATTGAGACAGGCCTAATCTGGGTGCCAGCATAGCAAGTTTGTCTCCTAAGAAACAACTGATAACCAATGAATTTTTTGAGGAGATAATGAGCCTCAATCAAAGCAGAATGTCCTTTGAAGAAATTGCCACCCACCTACAATTCACTGAGGCAGTGATGAGATAAATATTTTTGGACTCTAATGAAGAGGGGAAGCACAAAGATTACCACAAAGAAAAATAATCAGCCAGATTCCCAGCTCAAGGATGGCTACCCTAACATGCTTGACCTTCTGTTGTAACTTCAGCTATCAGGTGGTTGATAGCTTTTTTCACTTAACTTGAATATGGCCTTAGTTGTTATTAAAGACTAAGCTACAATAAGTTCTTTAGCCTAATGTTTATAATAAGTTATAAGTTATGTAAATCAATCTTTATTTAATAAGTCAAGAAGAGAGTTATATAGTAGGAAAGGGATTAACGAGTGCCGCAGAGCGCCAGGATCCTCCATCTACAGCCTAGTTTCCTCTATTACTTAGTCCCATATTAACATAATGATTGGATGATTGTTAGTTAATATGAACTCAGAGTGCAACTTAGTTGATCAGTTGGACTAATTATCATCCAGAACAAGAGTACCATCATACTCTAGTTCACTGAGCTTAATAGATAAATGTGTGATTACAGTGACAGCTACTTTACAACCAATCACTTCACGACATTTCCCCCCACTAAACTAGACGTTACTGTAAAAGTCTATTAACCTCTTTCAGTATGGTAAACCGCCCAAAAAGGAACAGGAAGCCAGTTTTATGCTACACCAATGTTCCAAAACAGAGAATCAACAAAGCCCAAAGGGGAATATCCAAAATCCTGGTTGGGAACATACATGTTCACTCACCCGTTTTAGTCTCAGAAGAAGCTGAATTCACCAAGATTCTAGGCGGCAAAATAGACACAGATTTCTATAGTTTGTCCAGTACTTTCTCTTATAAACCAAATACACCTTTAGATATCTCTATAGTGAAAGACTATGATATTCCTATATATAGCCAGCTTTCCACAATTGCTAAGAAAAGGAACCATACACACAAGAGCAAGGATCCTACAACTGCTACTACTGATAAGACCAATGGACCTGTACCAAGCTTGAACAATCTTCCCCAAGAGTTGAACAAAGGTGAGATGGGCTCTACTTCTGTGGTGGTCCAAGAAGATAGTCAAGGTTCCTACATTGAAATGGTCACCTTTCTTTGTTGGGAGAGAATTCCCACTCTACAATTCTGCGGGCCAGTAGTTATGTGGTCAACCCTTATGCTAGCTCTGGAAAGCCCTTATGTGATCTCCACAAAAAGGCATGAAGTAGGAAATAACATTCATTGGCAAATCCCTAGGGTGAAACTTGTAAGATATGCTCAGTTGTGCCTACAGGACTTCTCCTTTGATGGGGTATACTTAAGGGACAATCAGATCTCTTGTGCTTTCAAACTTCTTGAGCTGGTTTTTACAGAGTGGTCCAATCCTTGGTCTGCTGTTGGCCCTGTGCCCTTGTGGCATGGTTCAGATAGTCACAAATATTGATTGTGATAAGCTATGGGTACTACACTAGAGTTCCTTAGTTATAGTCAAGAAGGGAGTCAACAGTCCATGACATTGGTTGTAAACTTGGTGCTTAGCGGCTCCAAAGTTTTTTATCATCAGAGACTGCACCACATGCACAAGTATATTGAGTGGCTTCTTGGAGTTATGTACTTGTAGGAGGTAAAACACCCAAGGAATATGCCTAGCAAGAAAGTCTTCTCTGGGAATTTGTCTTGCTTGAGCTTGCCTTTCCTTATTCTATTGGTGTGGACTGTGTCAATTTCCTTCCCGTAGATGATTCTTATTTTCTTCCATTTGCATTCTGCTGGCTACCTAATGTCTGGATAATCTATGAAGCTGTTGCCAAAGTCCTCATCCAGTTGCGTCTGGATTTAGATACAATAGTGTCTTAATAAATCACCAATTTTCTAAACTGTACTAATCTCTCTTACTATAATCTTTATCTCTTTTTGATACAAAAAGGATAACAACCCATGGACTATTTTCATTAGGTTTTTCTTTTTCTGAATTGTTATCCATAAAGGGGTTTATGCTTGATCACTTAGAGCCTTGCACATGAACTGTGAGTGGACTTGAGTGATCAGTTGGACAGTTTCCAGATCCTTGAGAGTGTAGCTATCTACTCTCACTTTCTGGACTACCTTGACCAGGGCTTGCCATAGTGAGGCAAGTTTACTTTTGCTATTGTACCCTCAGTTGCTGTAGAAGTATACCAAACTTCCTATCTTGTATGCAGGGAGGGCTAGTCAAGTTTTTACCGCACAATCCATATCATTCTCCTTTGTTGCCAAATTGATAGAGTATGTCTCAGACTGTAGCTTGATTAGCGTCTGTGCTAGTCTTTTCAAATAAGTGTCAGGGGTGAGGGGGTTGTTGGTTTTAACTAAACTATAGAGATGTGGCAGGAGACTTGGTTGATGACCATAAAGAAGCCAGAAAGGGCTTTTTCCCATAGCCCTGTGGAATCCTATGTTGTACACAAAGGTAGCTGCCAGAAGATATGTATCCCATTCCGTTTTGTGCTGATGGCAAGCTTCCTTAAGATCTGTACAAGACTTCCATTTGTTCTCTCTACTATTCCATTTGTTTGGGAATGATATGGTGTTGAGATAGTACCACAAATACCCATAATTTTGCTCAGTCTGGGTATCATATATCCCGTGAAATTGTTCCATTATCTGTTAGCAATATCTGGGGGCAGCCATGTTTGTAGAGTATGTTCTCTAGAATGAACTTGGCTGTGGTAAGCGCCAACTGATTAGGAATTGCTTTTGTTTTTACCCATTTTGTAAGCTGATCCACTGCTAAAATTATGAACTTGTTCTTGCTAGTGGTCAGTGGAAGGGGACCTACTACATCTATAGCAACAGTATGGAAAACAAAGCCAGGTCAAATTAACTGGTGCTGATAGCGCAAAACCATTGGTTGCTCTATTGTACAGTCATGGCAAGCGGCCAGGGTTTCTGCTACATCTAAATGCATAACTTCCAAGTAGCAATGCTGCTGTAGAAGATTGAGGGTCTTATAGATACAGCCATTGTGAGAGAGAGGGGCTAAACTAACTAAGTTTGGCTCCCATCCCGGTGCAACAAACCACCAGGATGCCATCCAGTGCGCAACTGGGATGGCCGCTTGAAGAGGGGACCACAGGGAGGACACCAGGGACAACTGGGGGAATTAGGCGTTCAAACCCATTAGAATCAGGCCGGTGAGCAGCCAGGGAGTGCAAGTAAGAGCGGGGGAGGCCACCTTGGAGGACCTGGGGGGTACCACATTCTTCTGAATCATGGAGGGGAGAGGAGGTGTGGGGGGCACTACCTCTTCAGAACTAGGCAAAGCAAGCTCCACAACGTCCAGGTCCAGATTGTCACACATAAGGCTCTTAACCACAGCCTCTCCGGAAAAGAGAAGACTGCTGGGGAGGTCCCAGAGACTGGCAGGGTTTCTACCTACCAGATGGGCCAATGAGGAGATTTTCCCCCACAGGTCAGGGGAGGTGGACCACAGAAGCAAGAGAAACAGGGCCAGGGAAAAGACAACAAATTTAAGAGCCAGCAGTATCATAGAAAGAACCAGCACAAAATTTGGGGTAGTATGGTATAGTTTCTGGAGAAAAAGGAGAGAAAATGGCAAGACTAGGACAGTCTTTGGCAAATCTTTGGGAAAACAGCAGAACAGGTTTGGGTAGCCTCACTGTTGTCTTGGGGGCCTTGGATTATAGCTGCAAGTGAAAGCAAGTTCAAAACAATGATTTTTAAAGGAAAATTCAAGATAATAATAGAAATTATAGGAAAATTCAATTGAAATTTTGAGCTTCAAACTTTAACTTTGAAGGCAAGGGCAAAAGAGACAACAACTAAGTGAAAGAACACTTGTACAAGGAGCCAGAAGAGAAGCCAGGTTCAAAACTGGCTGGCTAAAGGTAAGCTTAGGGCAGGGGCTACACTCTAATATTTTGAGCTTTAGGGACACAACTGGTTCCAGGCAACTCAAAATTAAGAAAATTAAGGTGCAGGTGACTCCAAACTTTAATGTAAGTGGAAAATAGACAATCAGGGGACTGAAAGTCCCCTTGCTTGGTTAAAAGGAATGGATTGCAAAAAACTGGTCACATGACAGTTGGGGGTGAGCCTGATTGGCTAGGGTCAAAACTTTGCTGGATGGGCTCAGGGGGACTGGAGAGTTTTACTCTAATTTCTGAAATCAAATCTGATTGACTGGAAGAGATGCCAGACATTTGGGGGTCAACTGGGTTATCAAGCGTCAATGTGGCAACACCTGATTGGGTGGCTCTGATAGTTTTTAAAAACAGACAACACCAGGCTAATAGGTAGTCCAAATTAACCAGGGTTTCTTCCCAGCACAGATAAACCAAAGGCAGGGATTCCACAGGATAAGCCAGCACAAACCTCTCATCAACCGTGTGAGCTAAATCATTCAACAAATGAGGGGTTTAGCGGGCGTTTTGGGACCTTTCTTGGTACAACAGGGAAAGATTGAGCGGACCAAAGCCAGAGGTGGCAGTGAATTTACAGCCATGAACCACAGTACAATGTGCTGATACTACTGCATCTATACGTAAGGATAGACAAATGTATGGTGGCTACTTCCCTTTATACAACTTAAAAAGCTGATTATCCTTGACACAGGTGTCCACTGCAAGAGCCTTCAGAATTTTCTGAATTTCAAGTGGCTCCTCCCCCCCCACATAGAAGGTTTCAGCATCAGTTTATTTTAAAGTTTTTCTGCTGCTGAGGAAACCAAGGCTATGGTAGGGAGGCATGAAAGACAATCTGTGTTCTGATTCATAGCGCCAGCGCAATGAATTATCTTGTAGTTGTAAGCTTGTAGCTTAATAGCCCATTGTGCCAGTTGTCCTTCAGGGTCCTTCAGGGGTTTCAACCATTTGAGTGAGGCATGATCAGTTACCACCATAAAGTGTACTCTGTGGAGGTAAACTCTAAATTGTTGACAAGCATAGATGACTGCCAGGCATTCCCTGTCAGTGACTGCATAATTCTGTTCATGACTATTGAGTGTACGGGACAATACCCTACAGGATGGTCTTGGTTGTTGTTGTCCAACTGGGAAAAAACAGCACCAATTGGTGTCAAACTGGTGTCTGTGTGCACAATGAAAGGACAATCAAAGTTAGGGTAAGAGAGTACTGGCTCTATCACTGAAAGTGGCCTTCAAGTCCTCAAAGGCTTTCTGGCATCCTTCAGTCCATGAGAACTTGACATCATTTTTCAACAAGTGAAATAGTGGTCCTCTTAGACCTGCAAATTTGGTATAAACCGTCTATAGTAACCAATCATTCCTAAAAAGCCTGAACATCTCTTTTGTTGGAAGGCGTTTGCATGTGTGTGATAGTTTTGATCTTAGCAGGAACAGGCTGTAAACCATCTTTGCTGATGATATAACCAAGGAATTCCAAATGTTCCTTAAAGAAGTTACACTTGCTTGGTTTTAGCTTGAGTTTGGCAGCAATAAAGTGCTGAAAAACATCCTCCAGATGGTCCAAGTGTTGATCAAAAGTACATGAAAAGACATTAATGTTGTCAAGGTAAACTAGAACACAAGTCAACTTAAGGTCTCCCATCATGGAATCTATGGCTTGTTGGAAAGTTGCGGGAGCGTTTGCGAGTCCTTGTGGTATCCTAGTAGGCTGGAAAAGCCCTTGTTCTGTAATAATGGTGCACTTTTCCTGATCTGCTGCTGGAAGGTCAATTTGCCAGTATCCACTGATCAGATTTATTGCACTGAAGTACTTTGCGGCACCCAACTTGTCCAATGTGTCATCAATGTGTGGCAACGGGTAAGAATCCCTTTTTGTGACGGAGTTCAGCTTGCAGTAGTCCATTACCACGCAATTAAACCCGTCCTTTTTCTTTACAATCAAAAGTGGTGAGGACCAAGGACTCTTGCCAGGAGCTAAAAGTCCAGATGCAAGTAGCTTCTGTAGCTCTTCATTGACAATGGCTTGGTTGGCCAAGCTGCGTCTTATTGGCCTAGATTGTATAGGGAAGTACCTTGTGTATCCAATACATGTTCAACCCCAAGAGCTTTCCCTAAGTCCTGGTCATTCTCTGCAAAGACTCCTTATATTTCTCTAAGAGGCATATGGCTTGATCCTTCTGGTCTTCTGTTAGTCCATTTAGGGAATCACACAGAATTAGCAATAGAACACTTGGTTGGTTGCACGGTAGCGCAAATTTGCTAAATTTTCCAAAAGGGGTGACATCCATAAGACTAGAGTTTTTCTCCAAATTCATATAGCCCAGCAGCTGGTGTTTCTTCACTTCAATGATTTATTGGAAAAATTCCCCAAAAGTACCAGAATCTCTTCCAAAGATGGCATGACAATCCCAGGTAGAATCCATTGTTCCAATTGTGAACCATTGTGGAGTCCAGATACTTCACCATACATTCTTTTAGGGAAACTGAGGCTTAGGCCTGTATTATGTATCACTTGATAACCAATTGGGATGGAGAATTTTCTATAGGAATATAAAGGAATCCCTTTGTACTCTTTAGTGGCCAGAGGTAAAACCTTGATTTTGCGCTGATGCAAGGTGTACACTACTGGCATATCTCCACTGGCATATTCCATATTAATATAATGGATTTTCTTTATAGGGAGGTCTCTTGGTCTGTCACTGTGATAAAAAATTGGTACAGAGTGACCTAGAATGCTGAAAGTACTATCCTGATGGTTGATGATAGTCCCATAGGTTGCCATGAAGCTTGTTCTAATTAAGATATCATAGCTTTTATTGTGCAGCACTATTGCTGGGGCTGTTACCATCAATTTATCAAAACAAAGTGGTAAGGATGAATAGGCTCCCAATGCCTTTGTTTTGTCAGGTCCTGCAGCTTTAAATTCTTTGTTGTAGTCCAGATCAGGCACAAGTTTCAGATTCTTGACTAGCTTGGTTGACACAATGTTTCCAGGAGCTCCAGAGTCCAGAATTTCTCTTACCCAAAGTTTATGAACCACTAGTTCAATGTATGTGCAGTTGTGTTGTTCCCCATAATGAGGAGAGGTAATTTTGGTAACCTTGTGAATGTCTAAACCCTTAAACTGAGAAAGAAACAACTCTAGTGCAGTTGTTAGATTGGCTTCAGGGATTTCAGGGTATCCAAGTGTGTAGAGACTTGTACCAAACTCAATAGTTGAGACAACTTTTTAACACTGTCACTCTTGTGGGTGACCTCAGTGTATGGCATGGAAAGTTGTTCAGCATAAGGTATAGAGATGGTATTAATGGCTTCTTTAGAAGGTAGGCTTTCTGTACAAATTACCTGCTTCCTTGTGACTGCTTTGACGGCTAAAACTCTATGGAGTAAGTCTTTGTTTATTTCTTCTTTATCAGGCAATTATCTCTTGGGGCAGGCTTCTTGGTCCAGAAGGCAGCTATTGCAATCAGGAATGTTGGGGTCTGGGTCAATAGGTGGAGAGGGTTGGTTACTACTAGCAGTCAGGGTTTTCTCCTCAACCTGACTGCTTAGCAGTTTCTTGACCCCTCATCATCTTCTTCTCTGTCCTTGTCTTTGTCTTTGTATCCTAGCTTATCTTCTTTGCTGTCTTCATGGCCCAAGTGGTGGATATTAGCCTTGGGTTGCTTAAAATCCCAAGAGAGATGTCCCAACTGCCCACACTTGTAACATGTGCAAGTGTTTGCTGTGTTGTTGACTGGGGGGTAGCTATAGTTGTTGGTTTCTTTGATGAGTCCCTCTCCCAAGTCTTGCCCTTGGAATCTGTAGAAAAGAATGAAGTGGTTTTCTCATGGTCAGGGAAGGGAACCTCAAGCTTCTCCTTAAAAGATCCCAAGTGATGCATAAGTTCAAGGACCATTCTTGCACCATAGATTCCTGATTTGAGCGCAATGAATAGTTCTCTATTGGGACGTACATAGTTTAGGCGTGCTCCTTTTACATCAACAAAAGTGGCGTCTCTCATGGAGACTAGGGTCTGTGCTTCCAAATAGAAGAGCTTTGAGAAATCCATTAGGCTTTCCCCCTTCTTTATCTTCCCTTCTGTAAGCTCCATTTTTTGGCAAAATAAAGCCTCTTTGCTGCCAAACTCTGCAATAAAGGCCCTGGATACATTCCTGTAAGTCTAGCCTTGTTCTGGAAGTCTTGGCATTATTGTTGTTTGGGTCTCCAAATCCAAGCAATAAAAATGGCCACATTCTTCATGGCGTCATCTGTCCCATACATAGAGATGTTATATAACCAAAAGAACATGTGGACATTGGCTTTTTTGTCAAACTTTGGCAGATTTGTTGGATTAAAGTTCTGGATAACAAAAGAAGTGCTAAAATTATAGCATCTTCTGGGCAGAGGTGAGATATTTTTCTGGTTTGAGGTGTGGAATTGAGCTTCAGAAGCTGCATCTCTGGCTTTGTTGCTGGTCCTGGAAGTTGAAGCAGCGGTCCCAGAAAGAGGTGTTTTGCTGCTATCCAGAGCTGGTTCTGCTAAAATGAACTTCCTCAAAGGACAGCCTATGTTGTCTTCATTGCCTTCATAGCTATAGAAGTAGCAACAGTCTTCTGACATCACCTGGCTGTGACTGTACAACAGTCAATGTTAAGTATTTAGCCAAAAAAATACTCCAAGATATAAAGTTGCTCTGTTTTTGCTGTTTGTTTTATGTAGATAGGTTTGGTTGGAATTCTTCAGATAAAAATTCCCAAGAACTTAGTATCTATATTCAATAAAAGAACAGAAGGCAAGATTGGCCAAATCAATCTTAGAGACTAGGTATCTCAAAAACAATTTAATTAATTGGGAAGATTAATTAATAAATACATGGGAATATAATTAACAAGGTTGTAGTTATATTGTTTAATTGCCTTAACTTTTTCAAGAAGTTTGGTTAAGGTTAATCAAAAGTAAACCCCCAAATTTTGGGTTAAAAGCGCTGCTTTGGCAAATTCATTGGGTTAGAAGAGCCGCCGCACCGCCTAATTGATTTGAGAAGCGCCAAGGCACCACCTGGGAAAATTGCTGGGCGCCTGTTTCAAGTTTCAAAGAATTATAATGGGTTTTAAGGCAAAAAACTATTAAATTCAAAGATAACTAAATAAAGGCAAGGATGCCTAAGAATTCAGATTTGATCAGCTGGTTCCCAGTTGGAACATCAATAGCTGAGTTTTGGGATGTGTAATCCACAGGGTTTTGGCGCCAGAAGCTGGGAAAGCTCCATGCTGAATTGGTACATTGGGATGAATGGAGTCAGGTGACTTCTTCCCATTATAGGTTATTTCTCATAGGTTAAGAATTACTGGTGATCTTTTAGGTAAAGATCTAGATTTAGATGACTCAAATTTCATAGACCACATGAGATGAATCATAGGTTAATTCAGGAACTGGAGGGGTTTTCAGCCAAATATGCCCCAAATGGTATATAAGCAAAAACAGCTAATTTTAAATAAATATATATTGTCAATCTTGACGCTTTCCCCTCAACTTCTTTTTAATTATCATGTCTTATTTATTACTATTTGAAAGAGATAAATTTGGAGTGCTTTTTGTTGAGGCTGCTGCTGCAAGAAAGGAAGTTCCTACCAGCTTGCTTGAGGAGGCTTGGGCAAGTCTTGAGGTCTCTAAGATTGCACCCAAGGAATCTTTGGTAGAAGTAAAAGCGGCTTTTGAAGAACTATACTCCAACTATTTCGCCAGAGAAGAAACCCTGGCACAAGGAGATCAAGTTTATTCATGGGACTCCTGGAACTTGCAATTAGGGTTTGATGAAATTTTGCAACAAGTAAAGGACAGAGCTAATTGTGAAGTTGAGGCATTGAGAAACAGAGAGGAAAAGAGTGTCAAAATTATGGCTTGTTGGAGAGATGACAATAAAGAGTTGTCTCACAAAATTGCCTCCCTGGAGGCAAAGCTCCTTGAAGCTTTGTCACAGGAAGTTACCAGTAACAAGAGTCAAGGGCAAGATAACGGTAAGTTTGACTAGTTAGACCTGGATCTGTTATACTGGTGGTGGACAAGATGCTTTTACTTCTTCTTGTGGTTGTCTGTGGTCCTGGTTCCAACACAGTCTGGCTGGCGTACACCTAAAGTAGCTGCTCTACTTGCCCTTGTAGGTGCAGAATATTACTACATTGTTATTGTACTTCTTGAGCCAGGTCTTTTATCTTACCATTTGCTACATGAAGTTTGTCTTCAAGCTTCTCAATACGTGATTCCTGTTTTTCAAGCAACACATTGTTCTTTTCTTGCATAGCCCAATGACTATAACTTAATTCTTCCAGATTATCATGATTTTCTTCTGTGTGGTTGTGGTTGTGGTCAATCATTTTTTCAAACTTTGGAAATTCCATGTTGAAATGGTTGCAGTTGAAAAGGGATTGACAAAGGCCCTTGTCAATCTCACTGACGTGTTCAGACAGCTCCTTCATGTCCCGCTAGACAATGGCAGCGGCTTCCTTGTTATCTTTGGAATAAACCCCATCCTCAATTATTCTTACATAGCAGCAGAGCAACTTGACCTTGATGCATAGATAATGAAAGGTGGCTTCTGCCCCTTTTATGTGGTGAGTGACTGTGCCAAGCCAATTGTTGTACAGCCCTTTGTGTTCAAGCATGGTACCAACCATTGTGACCACGTAGTTTGTCAGGTGTTCCTCCAGTTGTGCTGATCAATTCACAGTGAAGTTTTGGTGGCCAGCCAAGCTGTTTAGTTGATGACTGGTGTTGGTCATGGAGCCCATAAGTTCATTGTACAGGCAACAGAGGAAATCCTGCTTATTGTTTTTTCAAGTTTCCCTGATGCAAGATAAGGGACAGTTGATAGCCCAAGTGGGTCCAGTTGTGGCAAATGGCAGAATTTGCAAAGCTATGGATATACTCCTTGGCTTGTTTGATTGTTTTCATCTGCAACCAAAGCTGGTTAGGAGTTATTCCTGTAAAGTTACGGAACTTCTCTTTAGCTGTTATGCCGTAGGATGGCAGTATAGCAAGCTTATTATGTTTCCCCATTTTGGTACACACCACAGTACATACTACTGATGACTTTCTCCAGCTGCTGCTGGGTAGGCTCCGCGTTTCTGTCCACTTCTGTGGCACTGGGACATTGAGGTGCAGAGAGGACTGATCCTCTATCTGGCGGGGATGCTGTACGTCAGTCATAAACTTACCAAAAGCCACAAATTTGTTAGGCAGACCATCCCTTGTTCCAGCAAGGTAATTGATCTCTGTAAAGAGCCCATTGGGGTGATCCTGGAGATGGCAAAGAAAGGCATGGAGAAGATTATCTCCATCACCTTCATGCACAAAAGACAAGTTCCCAGCAGGGAAATAAGTACCATTGGACAGATGCATGCTAGAGTGAGCACCAAATGTTGTAACTTCAGCTGTCAGGTGGTTGATAGCTGTTTTCACTTAACTTGAATACAACCTTAGTTGTTATTAAAGACTAAGCTAAGATAAATTCTTTATCCAATTCATCTAATAAGTTATAAGTTATGTAAATCAATCTTTATTTAATAAGTCAATAAGAGAGTTATATAGTAGGAAAGGGATTAACAAGTGCCGCAGAGCGCCAGGATCCTCCATCTACAGCCCAGTTTCCTCTATTACTTAGTCCCATATTAACATAATGATTGGATGATTGTTAGTTAATATGAACTCAGAGTGCAACTTAGTTGATCAGTTGGACTAATTATCATCCAGGACAAGAGTACCATCATACTCTAGTTCACTGAGCTTAATTGATTGATGTGTGATTACAGTGACATCTAGTTTACAACTAATCACTTCACAGCACCTTCTACAACATGACCCATACCTCCAAATAGCTGAGGTCAGACTCTTAATTGGGATTCACAGCATCTTTATTTCCTGTTGAACTGCAAAGCACAGCTATAAATGTATGGGCTTGTTGTTGGCATACTGGTTCTAACCAATTGCACAGGTGAAAAATATAATAGTGACAATGATTTGTCACACAATCTAGAAATTGGTGCCACAATTACCCACTGACTGTCTAATATTATGGATGATATCATATTTGTATGATATTGTATGTTGGTGTTACATTTTCAGGGTTACAGTATAGTGAGAAAAAACACCTGAGGGTAAAAAGAAGCAAAATTAGGGCATAGTTATTAGTGCATTCCTAGAAGCTTTCACAAAAGAGAGTGTTATAATTAACCTCATTTAATTACAATAATGGGTACATATATAGCAGATTTCTCTTAGAACTGCTCAATATCCAGAGATTAGCTGATTCAAAATACTGCATATTTCTGAGCCATCAAATTTAATGTTGTGAAGAAGCATCAGAGAAAATTTGAGCAGGCTAGCAAATTTTGTCAATATTCTTTGCATGTGATGTCAATTTATACTTGGTGGACGCATTGTTCTACATCATTGCAGACAAGATATGAGAGCACAGCCCTAAGATATTTAATCAGGTGCTTCTTCCTGCCCAAATCACACTGGACTATACAGTATCAAAAGGTTACAGATATATTCACCAAGCTGGCCCTTAATGCCCATAGCATTAGCCAATAATCCAGGGATACTCAGTTTTTCACTTATGCTTCCCCAGTATACCAGCCAATCACAGTGATTTCAATACATGAGTATAATTTCATGCATTATTAATTTCTTCAAGCTAGTTAAGGCATTTTAATGTCCCAAGTACCTCTCACTTCCCCAGTAACCAGCCAACCCTCCCAGCCCAAGGAAGCCCAACCACCCACACTTCAAGCCAACACTGTCCTGCCACCCAGCCCTGCCTTCCTCCAACTAGTTTTCTTCCTCTGCTCCCATATTTTTACAAATAAACCTTTTCACATCAAACATTATTTATTTAATCATACAATATAAATTGCTCTAGATTTTTTTAATTTGATAATATATATTTTACATTTAATTATAGTGATGACTGATTTTAATGATACCACAAGTTTAATTCAGCTGATTTGAATATTTATTTCTATTATAAATTTACTTAATTGTAGCGCTACACCAAGATTAGATTTATAATATATAAACATACACTAAAATAGTATAATAAAAAATAATCCACTTAACCACATACACCAATTCTAAAATACATGATTTACATATAACCCCTGAAAGTGATGGATTTTTTAATAAATTTGTGTTCCAGCATATAATTATTATAATAAAAAAATTATAATCTATTCTTTACTGGGACAAAGTATGTAATTTAGAAAGCCCATAATGCTTTTATTACAAAGAAATTATGAAATATCAATACAAATTCAATATTATGTACTTAAAGAAAATAAAAATTTTCATGATTATATTTAATGATATTTTTATTAAATCTTCATTAAATTCAAAATCATATATGTAAGTTTGGGAATGATTTTTTATTGGTGTCAAGTATATACTTCTGAGAAGTATAATAAACAAGATAACAGGAAAAAATAAAAAGATAACAATACTTTATTGGATATGAATTTGGATTATTATATAGTATCATGAGAAGCCACATTTTGTCCATGTACGTCATGGCAGTCACAAGGCTTGTTCAAGTAGTGTTATGCTTAGGACTCAAAATGTTTGATCCCCATAATAGATGGGCAAATGATAAGAGTGCCACTTATTGTGTATATACTTTTGGGAAGTATAATAAACAAGATAAGGGGAAGATTTAAGAAGAGAATGATACTTTATTGGATATGAATACTGTAAATTAAGAACCTAAATGTAGAAATGCAGGATTGTCAAATCCTTGGTCCAAATTTCAAATCACTTTTGCAGGATGGCCTTTTTTATTAAATTGATTTTTTTGTATTTTTATTTGAATATTTGAAAATGCGGGAACTCATAGACACTTTGCAAAGTTCAAGTCAAACTGCATATTTCCAATGGACAAAATGAATTAACTGGAATCAGATTTGAAGCGTTCAAATCCATCAACCATTTTCATTAAGTTTACTATGTTTTTTGAAATTGCAGGATTGTCAAATCCATGAACCAAATTTCAAATCACTTTTGAATGGCACTAGTAAACTCAGATATTAATTGCAGGAACTGGAATCCAAATTTAATGTACAGTAAGCACACTAGGAAACACCAACCCAAATCAAGAAACTCAACTCTGGATAAAATCAAATGAAAAATTCAATCTTGATAACCATGTTTAGATATAAAAGGTGACTAAACTTTAAAATCATCCAAAACTGGAAAGGATACAATATTATACACTTCAAATCACGGACATAGAAAATCTGCTACTATTCAAGGCTAAATCAAGAGAAAACAACTACTCACAACTAAACCAATAAATCCAGATAAATACATATTTAATCTAAAATATATTTATTTTATTTTATTTTATTTTTATGGACTTTTAATTGCATTCTCAACCCACTCCTGCACCAGCCTGCGGGGCAGCCTGTCCACAAGGGCGTCCAAGAGGGTCCAAGAACAGACCCAGAACCCAACTTGAGGGGATTCATGTTGACACACAGGCCTCCCAAGGCATCATTTCCAGTCAACCACCTCCCACATCCCAAGCCAAATCAACCAGCCTCAATCCAAGACAGAAGCCGCTCTCAAGGCCTGCAACCAAAGTCTCCTATACAAAGGTCATTGTGAATAATGAGATTACATACACCTCCATTGTGTAACCAGTTGTCACCCAGCCCTGCACTCTTGATCCAAGAGTTGCTACTTCCTGCCCCTGTGTCTTTGATACATCATATGAGCCATTGACCACCACCAAAGAGCCATCTGTGCCTGTGTTTTATGCCATCATTGACAGCGCCAGAGCAACCAAGCATGATCTTCACCTTCTACACAAAGGTCCACATGCCCTGTGTTGAGCCTGCTAGACAGGATGCCATGGTACCTACCAAGGGCTGGCATTGGTTGACGGATAGTGGACGTAAAGCTCTCCTTGACTGCTTGAATGAGGAATGGTGGTTTGGGATATTGCATCCCAATTTGGTGTCATGGCCAGATGTATTGCCATTATCAACACCAAGTATGGCAACACCGGGCAAATTGAAAAATCTGCCAAGGATAAGCAGCAGCACAGTCTAATTCAACCCACCCATCTTGAGGCAATCAAGCAGTGGGTTACCAAGGACTGCCACCTGGACTCACTTGTTGTCCAATCAATGCTTGTCACAGAGTTTGGGCTTTCTGTTTCTAAAACCCTTGTTTACAAAGCAATGGTTGATTTGGGATTCTCCTGGAAAGTACTGGGAGTTTTGCCGTACAACAGAAACAATTAGAAGACCATCAAGGATTGACACATTTATGCCGAAACATATCTGGCACTAAAGGAGACTAGGAATGTCCAGCTCTTCTAATTTGACAAATTGTTGTTTTCCTCCCCACTCAGGCCTAGGCATGGGTGGGTCAAGAAGGGGTCCAAGGATGGCGTAGCCCATTGTGCAGCTGTCTGATCCCAGACCTATTCAATGGTTGCGCTTCTTGGTCCTTGCAGGTTGGACCAGTATCAGATAATCAAGGGTTCCCATAATAGCAGGACATTTCTTGATTTTCTCTGAACTGTCAAGGAGTATCTCCAGATCAATTACTGCAGTACAAACAACATTGTTGTGTTGGATAATGTTGGGCTCCATAAAGTGGATTTGGTTGTGTCTGAGTTCCCACCCATCAATAAAAATAGCCATTTGGCCAGCCACTGCCTGGCTGACTGCCCAATGAGACTCCTCTTCCTTCCTCCCTATTCTCCATTTCTGAACCCAATCAAGGAGGTGTTTGGTTGGATCAAGAATAAGGTGAAGCAAGGCCTCCCTCAGGACACCAAGGATCTCTTCAACATCCTTGAGATCAGTCAACTTGCAATGCCACCTGATGTGGTGGCGGCTTTTTACAAGCACTCAGAATACTTCCTCCCCAAAGCCCTGGCCTCCAAGCCAATCAGATAAATGGGCGCTCTGGGTTTTATTTGTTTTTATTTTTATTTATTTTGTTTTTATTAGGACTCAACAATTATTATTTATATATAATGACATGACATTTGATTGTATTATAGACATATAAGAGTATGTAGAAAAAGTAAGTAAAATTAATTATACTAGTTATGAGGAATATATTTTTATTATAATGCACTGAATATTATATTGACTGTTGCGCTAACAAATAAGTAAATTAAAAAGATAGAAATAGATTAATTTTATTTAAATAATTGTGAATTCTTGTTGGTACTCTGGCTTTTTTAAGCCACAAATTGGACCTTGCAGGTCATCACCTGATCCTTATTGAATCAGTGCCACTATAGCCACACGACACAACCACCAATGATTTTTATGTATTGTTTACTAATTAGTACTTAGGACGTGGGTCAAGCATATCAAATATATTTATCAAATCATATTGCAAGGGAAAGGTAATTTGAGTTCTAAACAATCACTTGTTTAGAATATAAGTGAAGCGGGCCGCATGATGAGGATAAATTAATTCTTGTTGTTTGTATATGTAATAAAGAAAACCCATACTTGACGAGCTAGTAAACAAAAACATTTTTAACTTATCTTTATTATTTGACTTGGTTGCAACTATAACTAATGTCTTGTAATATATTTAGATATATTAATATTATAATTTACCTACTAAAATTTAAAATAAAATTAAAATATTAAAAGTAAAATTATAATTATAAGTCTTAAAATTTATCTATTAAAGTTTAAATATTTGAAATTTAACTATTTTTATTTAATCATGATTTATTCAATATTGAAATATTATATATTAAAAATTTTAGTATTGAAATATGTAATATTAAAATTTTAATATTAACTTTTAGATAATAAAATTTTTAATATTTAAATATTAAAAATTAAAATATTACTATTAAAATTTTAATACTACATAATTTAGTGAAAATATTTAATATTAAAATAATTTTTTTTAAAAAATAAAATTTAAGTTGCAAGGGAAAAATATTTATTAAGGGGATGCTAATTGCAAAGGGGAATGGGATTATTTTGGGGAATTATACCCTGAAATTAAATTTTTGGCTAGAGCGTCCAATTGGATCCATATACTCTTCTGTACGTGAAGGACAACCCTGGATGCAATTGCTAGAGGAGTGGTGCCCTGTACCCCAGTGGTTGTTGAACGTTTGATAAAAGGAACTAGGTGAGCAAATCAATTAATAGGTTTTTTTCAGGGGGCACATAGTACCCATACAATGTTGCCAATGCAAAGGAGTCATACAGGACGTGTTCAACTGTCCTATACCCCTGCAGTGTCTTCTGGCGTTTGAGTGCTAAGCGGCATATGTCTATTTGAATAGATACATCCTCCAACTTTTTGACATTGGTTTTTAATATGCAGTGAAGGAGGATTCCCAGGTATACCACAACGTGAATTCTTTGCAAAGTGTATTTTTCTAAGAACATGAACAATTTTTGAATACTTGAACTAATCTATTGATATAAGAAGTTTGATTGAATTTGAAGAGGGTTCTGGGGGGCGCCTGACTTGTATCAGCCCCCCATGCCTCCACAAAAAAAATAAATAAAGGTTTAAATGTGTTCACAAGGACTGCATCTCTGACTTTATTTGATAATTCCTTGAATACTTCATTAAAATTTTCAGTATTTAGATATTCAGTTCCTAATTGAAAGTTGGTTTTTATTAAGTTTTTTTCATATTTGTTGATGTTTGCAAATGGGAATTGTTGAATGCTTTCATAGATATATTCATCAAAGTTTAGCTTGAAATCCCTGCAAATTTCATTCATCTCTTTGAAGTTGATATTTGATCCTATTTTGTATGCTTCCCTTACCACGGTAAGCACCCCGCGGGTGGTAAATATTCCCTATCTTTAGTTTCAATATTTGAAACTTATTCATATTCTGTTAAATTATTTTATTTATTTGGTTTACAGGGACTACCAGTGACTGGTAACCCCTGTAGAACCAACTTGGCGTAAAAGCTGCCACTTCTGCAACCTTGTCCCCATTTCTAGTGATAACTAAAATAAATATAAGTAAAACAAAAAGGCTTACTAATTGTTTCCTCTGCGCCCCCCTCAGCCACAGGCGCCACCTCAGCAAACTTCATGAGTGTTGGCTGCTCTTCATTAATTTTCCTAGGCTTAATTTTTCTTATCTTTCTTGCAACTTGTGTTTCTTCTTGATTTTCATTTGATAAATTTTCTGTATTTCTTGAAGCGCTCCTGCTTCTTGACTGAGTTTTGTTTTCATCTGTTTCCATTTGGTTGGATTCCTCTTCATTTGTGTTTATTTCATGTAGGATTTCATTTCCCTCAATTGTTTGATTTTTTGAGTATTCTTTCTATTGGTTTTCACAAATTTCCACAAGTTATAACTTTCACTTTTGAAATCTAACCGCTTGAGTATTTTTTTTGAAGATTTAAAAATATTTCTTTGTGTTCTTTGTTGACCATTGCTCCCAGGCTATTTTTTGTAGTTTCATTTTGCTGGACCAAGGCTCTTCCCTCATTTCTAAGTTGATTTACAATGATTTCCCTTTTGTTGTTTTCAATCTTGACAACCTTTTGGAGGGCTGACTCTAATTTGTTTATTGAAAAGATATTTGACATTTTGTTTGAATTACATCAAAAACTGGTTTTTATAGTACTACCTTCAACACATGAATATTTTTCATCATCATTAATAAATCAAAGACAATAAACGTAAATATCACATTAGAATATTGCAATTAGATGGCAACTCTTGATATTTTGATACTATGTGCATAACTCAATGTATTTTTTAATTAAATCCATTGTAAACTTGGACTTTTTCATTGTAATTTATTAACACATTACAAATTATTACCTGGCAAAATCTGACTGAAAAGTTTACAGAATTGCTACCATTAGGTAAATATACAGGCTGTAAAATGTCCTATAGATCAATATTTGTAATAAGTGTTAATGGCTCCCTAATATGAACACAGTCCATTTCATTAAATTATAATGGAAAAGGCCAAGTTTACAATGGATTTTATTAAAAAATACATTGAGTTATGCACATAGTATCAAAATATCAAGATTTGACGTCTAATTGCAATATTTTAATGCAATATTTACGTTTATTGTCTTTAATTTATTAATGATGATGAAAAATATGTATGCTAATAATTTTAAGCTATTTGTAAAATGTACAACATTGTATTAATTATGGGAAATGTTGATAATGTAAAAAGAAAATATTATTAATTACAATTGAAAGAGAGATATTAATTTTAATAAGTTGACACAAAGAAAAGATTTATTTACTAATCAAAGGACGGGAAGGGGAGGTAATGGGTGGAATGAACATTGCCTTCATCTGCGCCTGTGAAAAGGACGGCATCAGAGATAGTGGGGGAATTGGTAGTGGCTTGGGTCAGGGTTAGAAGGTGGGTGGCTTGATGGGGGTTGGGGAGGCAGGTTTTGTTGACTAGGAAGGGGCATCAAGAGTGGTTTGCTTCAATTGCTCAAATTCTTCTTCTGTCACATATACTGGCTTGACAAAACGGATGGACTGGCGTGAGGGGAGGCAGGAGTCCTTTCTGGACTTATTCTATCACTTGCATAGAAGATGATGAGATCAAATAAGTCCTGTACGGACACGGAAGGGAAAAGCTCATACTCCTTATCAATTTGGGTGCATAGTTTGTTGTAGGTGGCAGGCTTTAAGCGCCTGAGGGCTGAACCAAAATTATAGAGACATACATCTGCAAGATGCATGTTGGCGTGGTTGATGGGATAGAACCAACAGGTATGCCCTGCAGTCCTTATTTCTTGGGTTGCCCATTCCCGCTGCTCCATCTCAGCACTCAGTACAACTGTCTGCACGGCATTTTGTGTGGCCCACTCCTCCAGCATGGCCATGAGCTCTGTCTGGTAGGCATACCCATCTGCGGTGTTCAATATTGCCAAGTAATAATTGACGCTCAATGGGGAAACTGCCAATAAAACACTGACAAAACAATACAGGATTGGCCTGCGCTTGAATACGTCAGATTGGATACACTTCTCTCCAAAGTCTTGGATACTGGCCAAGATCTTAGTGTATGATAGAAAGATTACGTCATTACGGGCCCTCATTGCCCTCCCTTTAATAAATTTGATGATGGTTGAATTGTATGGGGTTGGTATCCACCAAACTGGGGCCACCAAGAGCCTGATTGGATAGGATTCTGGCGGCAACTACAACTCTGTGCATCCAAAAATTCACTGTTCTTTTGTTGGTGAAGATGCTGCAGAGTCCCAGCTGGAGATGTACCTGGACCAGGGGCATCCACGGGTCATGTTCTGTAATGGCCATCATAAGGAGATGGGCTGTGTCACCTTTGGTCAAAGTACAGGCACAAGTTGGGGTCTTCTTGGTAGGGGGCCACAGTTGGCGTGGGCTCACAGGGTTGCAGCCACAGTGGACTTTGCAAAACCCATTGCAGCCGCAATTTCCCCAATGGACATAAGCATCCCTTGCTTTTCAATCATTTCAAGAACAATCTCTGGAGTGATTAATTTTCTTCTGCATCTTGAAGGCTGATTGGCTGGAGAAAGGGTGTGTCTGCCTTGAGAACCAGACAGTGTCATCTGATTGGCTGTTTCTGGATTCTGGCTTTCATTGGTGGCCCCATGGCTCACTTGGTTAATTACAGATGCTAGTGTTGCTATATGCTTTGGGTTAGCAGTTGCCTGTGCATTATGGACAAACAGGGCCATGCTTGAGGACGCAGGAGAAAGAACACACTCCTGGGTGGTGCTTGTGGAGGGGCCTGTGGGTTAGGAGTGGCCATAGAGGGAGGCTTCACTATTAGAAGACCCAGTGTAGCCCTGCATGATTTTGCCAAGGCCAGGGAACAGCTTGTTGACTTGGTTGGTGTTGGAAGAAGACATAATAAAAAATTTATTAAAATTTTAAACTCAAGAAGAGGAATGTATATTTTAGTCAATTTTATTGTTATATATGTTAATTTTGTGAATATTATGATCTAAATTTTAGCCCTCCTAAAATGGAAGAGGGTAATTTTTGAGAATGCCTGTGCTTCCTAAAAGAATCAGATAAATCCACTCTAGATTTTTTAGCATCCTTTTTGAGACACCCATAAATTATAATTATTTCAAATCCCTTGCAATTATGATTTGAAACTTGGTTCTTGGATTTGATAATCCCGCAATTTCAGATTTGTTAAGTTTTATATGATGTCTATGATTTGTTTAAAATACAGGAAATCTCAAATTGTACATTAGAATCCCGCATTTCTGATTCATGTATCCTACATTTGTTTGCTTAGTTTTGTCTTTTGTTAGTTGAGTTATCTGCTCAAGAGATTCAAAATTTGCCAATTTAAATAAATCAAAAAAGTCAAATTAAATGGTTGATTTTATTAAATATTTTATTTTTCACTCAGCTGAGTTGCCTGCAAAAGTGATTTGAAATTTGGACCAAGGATTTGAAAATCCCACATTTTTATGTTTAGGTTCTGAATTTACAGTATAGAATAATATATAGTATCATGATAAGCCACATGCCATCCATGTGCATCATGGGGATCATGGGGCTTATCTGAGTAATGTTCCTCTTAGGTCACAAGGCTTATTCAATTTGTGTTCTGCTTAGGATCTAGATTAGGTGATCCCCATAATAGATGGTCAACTGATAATGGTGCCACAAGTTTATTGGCTGGTTGGTGAACCATTTGGTGAGCCATTTGATGATCTACTTGGGGTGTTAATTCCCCAAGAAGGTTAATCAAATATGTTGCAACATCTCCCTCTGGGGTGCTGGAAGGCAGAGCCTTGGGAATTTTCTTAAGAGTGCTGGGGATACACACTTGGTATTGATCCAGTTTGGTGTTGGGGGCAGGGAGTCTGGAATTGTGTTGGGCTGTTCTTGCTTGCCACAGGCAGAGTTGGTTGTGGTGCATGCGCTTCAGTTCAGTTTGAGCTCCAATTCCCTTTATGAGGTAGGTATTGTTGGGTTTGACTTCCATGACTATGCCTGGTCCACACAGTCCTGGGTCTGACTTATGCTGATTATGGTTGGAAACCCAGATTTTGTCCCTGACCTTGAATCTTTCCTGCTGTAGTGGGATTGCTTCCCTTTTGACTCTTTGGCATCCATTTTCTCTTGGTCTTTTCTAGCATGTTGTACATTGGGGTCACTGTTGTCTGGCACCTTTTTGGGCAGAGTTAATTGTGGTCCTGCAGTTGTACTAATGAGAGCAGGATTTTTCCATAAACAAGCTCTTAAGGGCTTTTGCCTGTATTGGGATTGACTTGTGTTCTACAGACCATGAGAGCTGTTGGGAGCATGTTGACCCAGGCCTTTGGATTGTTAATAGATAACTTACTGAGGGCTTCTACAAGCACGCTGTTTAGCTGTTCTACTTGTTCATTTGATTGAGGGCAATATGGACTGGCTGTGATGTGTTTTATTCTATTCTTGGCAAGGTAGATATTGGTGTCAATGGCTTTAAGTTCAGTGCCTGCATCTGTGATCATGAGGTCAGGTTTCCCAACTTGGCTATGATCTCTTTCCCAATGAATTGTCTCACATAATTGCCTTTGTGTTCTTTGGTGGCCTGCGCCACAGGCCGCCTGGTTGCATAGTTGATAGCTATTATTATGTACTTCTTGCCCTTGCTTTCACCAGGCATTTGCCCCACAATGTCCAACAACCATACCTTGAAGGTTTGTATGATGGACACAGGTACTACTGATTTGGGTGGTGCTTTAGTTTGGGCGTACTTCTCACAGACTTTTTGTTGTTCCAGTACCTCTCTGATATTATCTAGCATGTTGGGCCACCAGTAGTGTGTCTTGAGATATTTGTGCAATTTCCTGCTGCAGGTGTGTCCCAGGTCTCGGGGATATTGGAGGATTGTGTCAATCTTTTGTGTTGACGGGACGTAAGGTACAGTGTCACCACTTGGAAGTATTTGGTGCAGAGTGCCATATACGTTTTTGAACAGATGGGCCATTATTTTTCTTGTTATGTCTAGGCGCCAGATTGATTATTTTATAACTTAATCACATTGTTCATATTCAAATTATTCAGAAAGAGTAAAATAAAATCAATCCCAAATAATTAATTGATCTTGGGCTTGGGTGATTTTTTAAAAAATAATTCATTGGTTTTAGAATTGAAAATTGTAACTTATAGTACTACTGAAAATATCTTAAGTGCTACTACAAACCAAAAATATTTATGATGAGTTGCATGGGAGAGTAATAGCAGCCCCAAAGCTATAAATGCTATTACCCTATCTTTGGCTCATAATAAAATATTCTTAGTTTGTTTCAGAAAAAAAGGTTGTTGTTTTTAAAAGACTAATAATTCTATTTAAAATACACCCTCTAGTAAGCTGCCCTACTTCATGAACTTGCCCCAATACACTACTAGCATCTTCTGATATTTTTGTTTCTCTGGTATCATCACATGATTTCAAATGATAATTTATCTCAGAATATTCTGAGAAGCTTTCAAATGTTTAAGGCAAAGTATATATTTTCTCATCTTTCATCAAATATGAAAGATTAATGTGCAGATTTTTAACTTCAAGCTCTCTTTTTATAGGCCTAAATTTCCTTTCATAAATGTAAAAAAATGCTTTTTGGGAAACAATTGGACCAGTTAAAGCTGAATTGTATAATTCTTTCTTCTTTCTTCTTTCTCAAAAATATTTTCTAGATTATTAATGTTGTTAATATAAAGTACATTTTCTTTTTCCTTTAAAATTTTTGATATTACACCATAGTGACCATCAACAATGCTTTTTCCATGATAGTTAACAAAACAATTATATTTTATAGAACCCTTAATATATTTAGGTGCCTTTTTAAATAAGTAATATAAAAATTCATATGATCTAAAATGATTTCCATTATCAGTCCATACTTTTATATTTTTTATTTTAAAAATCTATCTAATTTAAGAAGACTTATTAGATATTCACCTGAAAATAAAGAGTCATGAGATAAAATTTCAGATAAAAAGTCATGATACTCATATTTAATTTTATTGCTTTCTTTAAAAACTAATGCAAACCCTGAATAATGAGATAGGTTTTTTTGAATAAAAACAACTATTGGTCTCTTTTGGACCACTTCCAACATTTAAGTTATCTTTATAATCTATAACTACAACACAAGACTCATCATCTAATTCATAAATATCTTTTTATATTCCCTAATTTGATGAACATAAAAGTCTTGGTGCTGATTAATAGTCTTTAAGTCATAGTCTATAGATTCTGGTAATGGTAAGTTTTTACTTTCACATTATTCCTTCTTTTTTCTAGTGAATTTTTTAAATTACAAATATTGCACATATTGGTTTGTTTTTTTACTTTTTATTATATTTTTAGGAATTAATTTATAGTAAGTAGAAATTGAAACTGAAATTTCATCTTTTATTTTCATATTGTCATATGGGTCATTATTTGTTAGATTAAGCCAAGGCGCCAGCTTAAGCATTTCAAAGCCTTTTAACTTCTTTGGTATCATTTAAGTCATAAACTTATGTTTTTTGAACATTAGTATAATGCTTAGTTTACTGAAGAAAAGTTTAATAGTGTAAAATATACAAATAATAGAAATAAATCTTATTTCTATTAGCTGTATTTTTTGCTAAAACCCTTTTTTCTATTTTAATAAGCCAAGAATTAAATATATGAGTTGCATGGGAGAGTAATAGCAGCCCCAAAGCTATAATTGCTATTACCCTATCTTTGGCTCATATAATTAATTTCTTAGCTATTTTTAGAAAAAAAGTTGTTGTATTTAAAAGACTATTTACCCTATGTGAAATATAAGTTTTTGTTATGCGTCCAACTTCATGAACATGTCCTACTAATCCTTTAGTAGTATCAGCTCTCTTTGTTTCTCTGTCATCTGTGCAGAACTTTGCATAATAATTTATTTTGGAGTACTCCTTAACATCCTCAAATGTCAAAGTTGAAACATACAGCATACCATCTTTCATTAAATATGAAAGATTAACATAAAATGCTTTGACTTCAAGCCAGCATTTTTTAGGCCTAGATTTTCTATCATAGATGTGAAAAAAGATTTTTTGGGAAAAATCTGAAATATTTACAAGTGTCTCATATAGACCCTTTCTTTCTTTCTCTCTCTCAAAAACCATTTTGAGATCATTTATATTTTTTATATACATCTCATTTTCCTTTTGTTTAAATATTTTAGATAATACACCAAAATGACCATCAACAATACTTTTGCCATGACACTCAACAAATCTATTAAACTTAATTGTTCCTTTTATAATTTTAGGTACCTCTTTAAAAAGATAATATAAGAATTCATAAGATCTGAAATGATTACCATTATCAGTCCAAACTTTAATATTTTTAAATTTATTATTTTTAAGCAGACTTATCAAACACTGACCTGAAAACAAAGAGTCATGAGATAAAATTTCAGATAAAAAGTCATGATACTCATATTTAATTTTCTCATTTTCTTTAAAAGCAATTGCAAATCCTAATAAAGAAATAGGTATTTTCTCATAAAAACAATTATTTGTCTCTATAGGACCCCCACCTATTTTAAAGTTTTCTTTATAGTCTATTACTATAACACATGAATTATTATCAAGATTATTTAAATCAATAATATATTCTTTATTTTGATGCTTATAAAACTTTTCATGTAGGTCAATAGATTCCAAATTTTCTTTAATAGATTTAGGCAATGGCAACTTCTTTAAACACAAATCCTTTTTCTTCATTTCTAATGACTTTTTTAAGTTGCAAATGTTACACATATCAGTTTGCTTTTTGCTTTTAATTATATTATTAGGAATAAGCTTATAAAAAGTGGAAAGTGAAATAGAAATATTGTTTTTTATTTTCATATCTTCGTAAATTTCTTTTTTTGTTTTCAATAATGAGTATTTTATTTTAGTTGAGTATTCACTCAACTCTTTTTGTAATTCTTCATAAATCAATCCAGGGGATTTTTTAGTGAATTGGCTAGTTGGAAATGAATTTTTTAATATATGTTTTAAAATATTTTTTATGTTTTCTTTCTTTACTGAATCATTTTTTCCTTTTTTTTTGAATTTAATGATGCTTTTTTAGCATTTTTTATTTTTTTAGAATATGAATACTCATTTTTTGTCATTTTAAATCCACAATCCCAAAGCTCTTTCAGACTGTAGCTTGATGTAACCAATGCTCTTAGGGAAGGAAGGTGCTTGGCAGGGGACTCTGACATCAATTCCTTTAGGTTGTTAAGGAAATCATCTGTCTTAGAATTTTGTATGACAGGTAAGAAGGTACTTTTTCCAAACTCTGTTTTTAATAAGAAATGCTCAACAAAGCTGTTAAGATCACTGCCGGCAGTAAAAAGGAATGCTTGTTTAAGCATAGAGATTCTTTCTTTCTTAGTAGAAGCCCCCAGTGAGAAGAAGGGTGTCATCTGAGGTGCAAACTTGATAGGTTCCATAGTGATAGTGGTTGGGTTCCTTGGCTTGGTTCAGGCAGTTCTTGCTTGGAAATAGATGTGCAGTTATCAGAGAGGAGTAAAGGTGTAGATTGTAAAGTAAATTTCTGTAAAGTTGAGCTGTTTAAATACCATGTTAGCTGAGCTTTCGCACTACAGGCATAAATCCCCAACTGACCCCCAACTGATCTCCTTAATTTATCAATATCACCCCTGAAGTCTGATATCATTGTTTATTTACCCCTTTTTATATTCTGGTTAACTGTTGATATTTCCGCAAAAAGTACTTCAATCTCGCTCAAACTAGTATCATTAGAAAGCCCTTAATCTCAGCTTTCAGAATTGTGCTGCAACTTTATATTTCAATACCAATTTAGTATCTTGAAGTGGCTTTGAATGTAAGCTTATAAAATTATTATTTGAAATAAAATATGCTAATTAACTCTTAAAGTATGATATTTTAATCAATAAACTAAATTTAAAGTATAAATCATTATTTAGCTTACTTTTACTAACCAACTCAAAAACCTTTTTTATATAAACTTAAGTTTATTATAACCTTTAACAGTTCTTAAAAATGAACTTTATATATTTTAAATCTATCAAAACAAAAATATTTTTCTAATCACATATAAATATTTGCTTGTATAATTAAATTTGTATTTTATTTTTATAGATACAATGACTAAGATCATTTTCCGTTTAGTTCAAATAAATTTTAACCTTTATAAAATTTAATTAAATAAAGCAAGATTTTGATACATTCTTTTTTATGTTTGAATTTTTTATACATATTATCTCTAGCATACAGTATAAAAATATAATTTTATTAAATAGTTGTATAAAGCTATTTTATTAATATTAAATACTTAAAATTTTGAAAAGAAAAACTTTTACTCTCTTATAAGTTCTTATTATATATTTTCTATAAAATCTAACTTAAGAATAAATTACTTATGCTAAATGAGATCACTGAAATTTCAATAAAAGTTCAGTTTTAATTTTAGTTTTAGTTTTTTTTTTGACTTTTTACTAGATTTTTTTTAAAAAAATCCAAAATTATTTAATATTTATTAAATATGCAAATGAGCTATCTGCCCTCTTTTTAAAAAGAGGGATTCAAAAATTATTATATTTTAAATTAAATATTTTAAAAAAACTAAGATTTTAGGCAACAATTTGATTTCCAACAAAAAGCATCATATCAGTTTTTATTATATTTTTAGGTTGCTCTTTTTAGAATGATGTCATTTTGTACTAATCAGCTTTCAAGAAATAATGGTATATGAAATAAGATTGTTACTAGCTTTTAATACAGTTTAATTTAGCTGTAAGTAGAAAATGATTAATTTAATATAGATTTTTATATTATAAGGATTAAATAAGATTTATTTTGATAAAATTGTTGTAATTATTTAAATTTATTGATAAGAAAATTAAAACAAAAATTTAAAGTTTTAAGTAGCACAGTTAATAGGAAACAGATTAATCTAACAAATAATGACCCATATATTTCTTTTTTGTTTTAATTTAGAGAGTATTTAATTTCAGTTGAGTAATTACTCATCTCTTTTTCTAAATCTTTATAAATTTTTTCAGGCACTTTTTTTGTAAACTGGCTTGTTTCAAAAGAATTTTCCAGCAATTTTTTAATTTTTTTTAGTTATTTCTTTTTTAATGAATAGTAATTATTTTTTGGATTTTTTGTTTAAGCTTACATTTTTATTTTTATTAATTTTTCTTGAGTATCCAAACTCACTTTTGTTTATATTAAGCCCCATATCATTAAGCTCTTTTAAAGAGTAACTGGAAGTAACCAGAGATCACAAGGCTGGAAGATACTTTTGGGGAGAAGATTTCATGAGATCCTTTAATTTTTCAATGAACTCATTACTTTTTTGATTTTGAATAGTTGTCAGGAACTGAGGTTTCCCAAATTCAGTTTGAGTAAGGAAGTGCTTGATGAGATTATCAAGATCCTCACCAGCAATAAAGAGGAATGCATTTTTTAACATTGCAATTCTTTCTCTTTTTGTTGAAGCTTCCAAAGAAAAAAGGGTAGCATGGCAGAAGTAAATTTAACCAAGGACATGGTGGTATTTTGAATCTGTAATTAGGTCAGATCTCTGAAATGTGCATTAATGATGAAGTAGTTCTTATCAGAATGTGGCCTTTGAATGGGGTCTTTTGGATTAGAAGCTTTGTGGTGCTTTAGCTCTTATATACCAAGCTAAATGACACCATTCTGAAAGAAATGGTGTGATAGCTTTTATTATAGTTTGAACTTGAATTTATGTTTGCAGAATTGATTAAATACCCAGTTTTCATGCACAAGTGATACATGTGAAGCAGCTAAACATTATTATTACATTGTATCCTCTTTGTAATCAATGCAAATCAATTAAAATGATGTATTCAGTTAATTGTAACTCTTCCGCATATTTTTAAAATGATAAAATATTAAAGAATTCTATTTAAAGAATGCTTAATTTGAGGTTTGAAGCTCACTTGAACTTTAAAATTAATCTAAACAGTGATAAAAATATCCTAACTTTAAACTGCCATAAAATCCTAAATAATTGAGCTTTTTAAATAAAATAAAATGCAAAAATAAAGCTCTGAATCTTATCTTTAATTTTATTGAATAAAAAAGATTTTTTGTATATTAAAAAAAGAGTTTTTATTAGCTTTGAAGTGATCTAATTTATATCATTAGATAGAATCATATAATAGAATCTGGATTATAATCTTTTAAATTACTTTTGCTTTAATATTGAGTATAGTATACATACTAAAATCTTTACACCAATAGAAAGTAGGATCCTTAGTTTCATTTTGATAGTTTACTTTGTGAAAAAATATTAATTTTTCATTGAGTTATTAATATTTTAAATATAATATGTGTAATTAGTTACTTTTTCAAAATTGAACTGTGTTATGCTGTGACTTGAGCAGCATTTGCATTAGGAAATGACCCAATCCCTAAAAAAAGACCCATATTAATTAGCGCACAGGCATCAAAGAATTATTAATGACCATTTATGTCACAACAATCTCTTTATCACTTGGCTCCTGATTGGCTTAAAGTTTATCATTAAGGTTTTGAATTCAGATCAGTAACAACTTTATCTAAACACAATTAACTGTTAATTTTCTAATTTGAATTTAGCTGATCACTGAATTGTTGTTAATATTTTCACAAGGGGCAATGCAAAGTGCCAAAAATAATATGGCAATTAAGGGACAATGCAACACAAAGCAAACAACACATAGAGTTAAGTGTAAAACATATATACAATGGGTAAAAGATGAGATATTGTAGTAAATGGGAAACAAACAAGGATAAACAAAGAGGCAAAAATATCAGAATAACACAGATTTCATTGGGGTGAAAGCTATAAAAACATATGGAAAGGTTAGTAAAAAATCAAATTAGAGAACTTGAAAAACTACTCAAAGACCTTGACTTGGCAATTGCCAAAATTAAAGATATTGACCGCAAGGTCAAGGCAAAAGTGAAGGCTGCCGTCCGTACAGGGGACAAAATTGAAAAGGTATCTGCCAAGACACTCATGGCCAAGATGCCAGATACATCCAAAGCAACCATTGGAAACATATTAAGTGTCCAGAAAACTGTGGTGAAAGGCCTCAAATTCAAGTCATTTTCTCTGCGCTGTCTGCCTGGGTTGACGACCCTGAGATGTATGCCCACCTCAAACCTGCAAAGCATGCAAGAACCAAGGACACCAAATTGCTGGCGCAATTGCTTGCACCAAGAATGGAAAAGCCTGCCAAAGTTGCAGAAAAGGAGAAAACCCACAAAGGTAACCTAAAAAATAAATTAATAAAAATTTCTAAATACTTACTTTTTTTAAAAAATGTAGACGGTGAACTCCGCCAGGTCCTGGTCCCCTTTGTCCCCCACCTTCTATGCCAATTACGCCAATCATGTGGCAAGGCAGCTATTTCTGTCCCCACTGTCTTGCAGAAGCTTGAGGATAGGATTCACAGTACCTTCCCAATGTCCAGGGAGGCATTGGCTGGGCTTTCACATACTGAGAGGGCATCTGAGTGAGCAGTTACTACCTACAAGGATGCCCAACTGGTTTTCCTGGACCCAGTGATCCTCGGTGGAGTTTACTTTGTAAACTCCATTGAGCTTGTTTGAGACGTCTTGTAATGCTCTCATTCAAGAATATACTGGAGATGGGCCAGGCACACACAGCTGCTTGCTTCTTATTCTCAGTGGAGCACATCTTGTCTTATATGTTGGAGAACTTTGGGCGCACAGTGGATAAATTAGCTGTTGCTTACGCAACAGCCATAAAGAAGACTAAGACCCTCCTGGCAGACTTTGGGCTGGCCTGGAGTGCCAACAAGACAGGGGTCCCTTCAGCAATGGAGCTCATATTTGCCAAGACAAATCTTGATAAGAAGATTAGTGCTGTGTTTAATAAATTGTGAGAGTTTACTGAAGCCTTTTCTGGACAAAGGCTTTATCTTGTTGTTTACCTGGGATATCTCTTTTACTTCAGGATAAGCATGTCTGTAGAGGACCTTGACAGGGTCCTCCTTGGGATTGACAAGGCCAGGCTCTCCCTGGATAGGAAGAAGGTCCCCCCGGGTTACAACTCAGTTGACCATGTTATCCAGGACGCCCTGGTCTTGGCTGGCATCTACAGGTTTGCCACCCCGCCAGAAAAGCTGCTGCTCCATTCCCACCCCACTATCCTCCCTTTTACTAGCCGCCAAGAATACTTCCAGAAGGGTGTATCCACCGTATACGGGGTGGCAGTGGAAGTTGTGTGTCACCTCCATTGTGGGGTGGATACATACCGCCAAACCCACTACAGGTGCACTCAATAAAAATCTCCTTACTCAATATAAGCTACACTTTTAAATTTTGCTTTTTTAAAAAAATAATTTTTACAGTTATTATTTTAGCAAACAATTTTTGCAAAATAAATCCCAGAGAAGTTCATCATATAAGCATAAATATATTTACTGTAATAAAATTTACTTCTGGTGTATACACTTTAAATTTAACATTTTTTAATTTGATTTTTATATTTATTTGACAAAAGTGATATAAATATATTTGTGTAATTCAGTATCAAGTGTTTGGGATAACCTCAGATGCCATAACAGAAGAAAATCAATATAATATATATAAATTACAAACCTTCATTGATGTTCCTGCTGAATGTGATTGTGGGCTTAGAAGCTTCTAAATATAAAATGATAATTAATAAATCTTAAATAGTAAATTAGAGGATATAAAAAAGTTGGACAAGCTAAGCCTTTAATTTATTGGCTGTTTGGCAAGGCAGGCGGGGATGAACAAATCAGTATGGCCATAGAATTTGGCCACAGTCTCATCTGGGAGGGTGTGGGTCCCAGCCTGCAGCAAATCAAAGAGGTCTCAGTCCCAGTTGGGGTCCCACACTTTACGACTTGCTTGAGCCACCCAAAAACTTATTCAATGGGATTTAGGAAGGGTAAATAAACAAGGAGAAAGAGAAGGAGCAAATTTTCTGTGGCCAATTGCTGGAGGCCCACTGCAATTCTGGTGTCAATCATTGGGAATTCTTTGAGAATATTGACCACCTTGTGTAGACCAACTTTATTAAGCACAATAACATTGGTGAATCCAGGGCTTGTGCACCTCAGTGTCATGGTAGGTTCCATCATGCCGGGAATTATCCACCCAAGCAAGAAGGCTTGAAAAGCCGGGAAACCTTTATCAAAATTGACCAAGTTAACAGATTTAAATCCAACAGTCAATTGGAAATGGATTACGGCTGCTCCAGTCTGTCAGCTGAATCTGATTCCCCCTTGCAAACTGAACTTGATAAATGACATAATTTGAGGGTCATCAGATATGAGCTTATTAATCAGTATGGTCATCAGAAGTTGGTCACTCATGGTTTCTTTGCAAACTGGACTAGATAGTCACTTGACAATGTGGAAGGAATAGGAGGTCAAGATTCAGGTGGTATTGCTTAGTCAATTTTCTGATATATATTGAATAATTTTCACTGTTTCAACTCTAAGAGTTGAGTCCTCCCAAAATTTCATTCAATAAAAACCATTTATCCCTAGTTCTAATTTACTTTTCAAAATGCATCATGTGGTTGGGTTGTTACAGTATATTCTGTACAATCTAATTATCAACCAAATCATTTTGGGAAGATGGGGCCCTGCAGTTGGAACTTTGTTGTTGGTGCCGCTGAATGTTAATTCTGCGTCACCTGATCTTGAAGCCCCTCCCCCCATCCTGGAAACTGAAAATTGTGTTGCCTCCCAATGTCCAGAATTTTATTCTGAAGATACATTGATCTGTATCAGGCCATTTATCTTGGGCTACTTTGGTTAGGATTAATTTTTCTGCCTAATCCTGGTATTACAATTGGAAATTTTACCAAAAGATATTTGAAGCCACGTTGGTGATTAATCTTTTATTCTATGTGGATTTGGGTGGCTATTCCCCATCACTTAGAAACGGCTTCATACTATCCTGCAATTTCTGTCACAAGGAGAGCCATCATTGAGTAGGCTGTTGCGCGGACTGCTGCACGCCAATCTACCTCATCATTTGAGCCTTTTGGGATATACTCATATTCATTCTGCATAGACAAGGCAAATGCTGATTTGTCAATGTAATAGAATTTGACCGTCCCCTTGGCTTTGAGAGAGGTGTACGCATCTGTGTATTTTTTCCGGACACCAATGTTGGTTAGGCTATTCCAATTATAGGGAGATACCCCAAGCTTTTTCCAGGAAAAGCACATTCTCTTCACCAGATGGTAGTAAAAGAAAATTAAAGCCTCAACCCCAAATGTAGATTTGATAATTGTCTGTATATTTGTCAGTCCAAGATGGCAATCACAGGTTATCTACTGGCAGATTGCCCATCTGTGCTCCTTGGTGAGCATGGTGGAAAAGCGTAAGGATTTCTCTGCGGCAAGGACTCGGCCAGTATTGATGAATCTGTTGAAGGTCTTGGAGGCGTACTTAGGATCCACCCCAAAAAGAGCTGCACCCACCTTGTAATCACCAGATTCCCGCAATAGCTTGAGAAGGATGATGCAATTAATATCTGGGATGCGCTTCTGAGTGGGCTTAGTGGGAGTAGTTGAATTGGGATCCTGCTCAGGGACTGGCTTGCAAGGCATGGGTACCTTGTTGTAGAAGGCTGCAACTTTTTTGAGCACTAGCTGTCCCTCATCAGTTCTGTAGAACTCTGGCTCCTTGTCCTCCTCCTGATTGCCATCATTGACGTAGGATTTGTAGCTAGTATCAAGTACAGGCTTCACCTTCTCCAGCATGGCTGACGGGACCAACTCTTTCTGGTACACAACATTGACCACATACAAAGTAAGTTTTACCTCCTTGTTTCTAACCGTTTTTGTGATGGTTACCTTGGGGGATTTTAGGTCAGCTTGGGGGCCCAAGGGTTGATGCTCCGCACCCTAGCAGCTTGTGCTCCTTGAACCAGCTGTGGCAGTTCAGCGTCACTATTAAACTCTTCTCTCCCATCTCCTTCCTGAGTAGGCACTTGGGTTGTACTAACTCTGTTTTTTGATCCACAGGGGCAACCGCAGCACACAATGGGTGCATTGGTACTCTGTTGTTGTGTTTCTTTCATTTTGAGAATTTAATAAAATACTAAATAAATTATAATTAAGTCACTCCTTACTTCTAATTTTTGCTTTTATCTGAATATGGATATTTGACTAATATTTTCCCCCTCATATCCCAATTATAGATTTTTATTTCTTAATTAGTTGTTTTTGGTTTTACCACACCCATTTTAGAACACCCAAATAATTTTCACCCATTTTCCTAGGTTTTATGCCAAATTAAGCACCCAACACAATATTTTTAAAATTTATGTCTTGGATTGTGTGTCTTATTTTAAATACCTTGGTATCATTCTTGATTAAAATCAATTGTACACAACATTTGAGTGATTTTGTTTACATAGTGAGTTGCTATTGTATTTTGTTTTTGGATTGAGTTTTGACACACTGTGCTTGGGTGTATTTTGTCACTGATTCTACCTAGTAAACATATGTACACCGAAATTCAACTCACACCATTTTGTTTGTGAATCAATGTATTTCAGATTGTTTTTTGAATAGTTTTGCTTTGTGTGTGAGCATTTCTTTGCTGTGTTGACCCATTTTGCCCATTAATGCCAAAAATCCCTGTTAACAGAGTGTATATTTTAACCTGATAGTTGGACTTTGCTTAAATCTGAAATCATTTTGTTTAAATCTGAGGTATTTTTGGTTGCTGCCATAGCTTTTGAAACTACTGTAGGATTTCCATCTTTGGCATTAAATCCAAATTTATATGAGGGAAAAGGTTATAACAAAGTGAGCTGTTGGATGTCCATACGCTTTCAGGGAAGCAATCTTGTCCGGTGGTGAAAAATAGCTAGATAATTTAACTTGATCTGGGTTTGCGGGGGATGGGGTTTGCAGAAAATACGTAGTGGCTTCTAGCTGCTTACTTCATAGCTTAGTCAGGGTAGGGTTGGGAAGGTTACAACCTTTCGATATAAATTTCCATTTAAAACATTTTATTTTATGAGGGATTTATAAACTTATCCAGCCTAGTAGGGGTTACTTTACAAGGGGTTGACGGCAGGCTACTTGGTTTTGATTTTATTGATTCAAAAAGTGTGATTTGGTTTTGTATTTATATTTGGTGAGTGAGAAATGTGGAACCCTAATCACATGGCATCAGTTTGTATGGGTCAACCGTCTTGGGAAAAAAAGGACTTGTTAAGTGACAGGATGTTTATGGATTTTGATAGAAATGAGGGTTTGCAAAGGTCAGATGGGATGGCTTTGGTTGGAAGCCAAAACCAAGCTCTTGTTTGTTTCGGGATATTTTGTCTCGGATCCCAAATGCGTGATGATGATTGGCGGGCGGTTCGCTGGAACCTTCCATAAGGGGGTTCTCAAAATCCCTATTTTAATTTGAAAGGAGGATTGAGAGTAGATGGCTTTGGCTCCCTAGCAGTTCAGCTACCAAGCGAATTTGCTATTAAGGATGTATTTATTTGCACTCAGGAGAGAACTCAGTGACATCGTCTTTGGGGACAAAATGATATTTGTTGTTTTAAGAGAATGATTTCCGAGGGCTGGAATAGGAATTGAGATTTGTTTAAGGGAATATTGAGCTTAGTAATGTATTCGAGCGAGGAATACAGAAAATGGTTTCAGGGGGGAAACAAATCCAAAAGGAAGGTTTGTCTCAGAGCATGGATGCTTTTACATCCAAGGAGCTCGAAATGTGGTTTTGGTTCTGGATTTAAACGTAGAACTGTTGGATTCAGGGACTTAAACCTGGGTAAATTGAAAATGGGGATTTCCTAGCGATTATGTAGTGCGGAGAAACTAATTGTGTCCTCAATCAAGCACGTTTCACCACATGTTATATAACCTGGTGGAAGGTCCATCAACTGCTCAGAATGTTTAGCAAGGATGAATCCCCTGTTGAAGCCAATGTGCCTTGGTTTATGGATGCAATCAACACCCACTCCAATTCCATCGAAGATGAAATGCTGCAAGCCTACCTTGAAGGACGACGCGATTCGTTAAAGAGCAGCATCAATGAAACTATTGGAGCCATTATCGAAAATGAGCAGATGCAAGACGAGGCTAAGGCGGCTTGGGCCAGAGCCGAGCTTCCTCAAGTCGGATCCTATTTCCCCTGTCGCTGATTCCACCACTGTAAATAAACCACTTATCCATTTGGCAAAATGTTATTTTTCATTTAATACTACTATATTTAGAATATATAAAGATTCTTTGTTCAATTGACTTTGTATTTAACATCCCGAGCTTAAAAATTTAAGGCACTGGTGAAAGACCACATTCTTTTAAATAAAATATGAGAATGCAGTAGTTTTATAACCTTTAACGAAATCAATTCACCCTAAAGCGAAATCATTACAGCTGAGAACGAAACCAACTCAGCTTTAAACGAGATAAAAATAAGGAATTTATATTAAATTATAATGTATTTGGATTCTTTTCTATTTCGTTCTCAGCCTAGATGATTCTGCTTTGGGATAAATTGATTTCATTTATCTCAGCAGCTCTTAAAACTACAGTATTAAAATATAAATTAAATTAAAGAGCTAAGCTCCTGCCAATCCGATCTGGCATATATCTTTATACTATGTTTGGCTTCAAAGAGAACTACAAAATAACCGGTACCATCAATAGTATAAACATCAACATTATCAAACATTTGAACCAAGCCAAGCTTGTTCTGCTCTTCACAGCTTGTTACTTTTAAACAAGTAGTCTTCACATAAGCAATACATAAACCAACCCCATCTCGAATACAAGCCACAAAATCTCCTCAACCCTGATATAACTAGCCTTTCAGATCTTCTTATTGATCCAAGTGACAGGAAAAGTAGGGCCTCAATAAAAGTCTGATACATCATCTTTAATAGTTTTACATTCAATAATCATGCTGGGTGATGGCTAGCAATCATATATACATAACCTGACACTAGAATACAATCAGATCTTTTGCTGATTTTAGGCATTCATTGATAGATAAGGAACCTCCTTGGCTTAGGCCGAGAGATCAGCAGTTGAATACATTGTCCCATCATGGCTGACATACCAGGAGATATAGTATAATCAGATCCATGGTTATAAGATAGAAAGAAGACTGTAGCCTGCCTCCAAGTGCATAAAGTTATGGAATCACTGGAACAATAAAGTGCAGTATGGATAACGATCACTAGGGGATTATAAATGCAGAACACATGTATCATGATAAAATGAGCAACACTAAATATAGGAACCCCAATCAATGAAAATACAATGGATGGCTGATTGAATCAATACTACATTAGTCTTCAAAGATGTGAGGATAAGCCAAATGCTCTCAAACTTGAACTAAGCCCAACTCAGGCGAGTCGCAGACTAAAAATGATTTAAATAACTTAGAAAGCTAGGAAGAGCCAAACAAGAAACGCGACAACCCTCAAATGAAATACAAATCAAATCAAGCATCAGACAATAGCATCTACAGTTCCATCTTAACCAGAATTGTTTGGCCTCACAAAGGCAAGCATCAAGGATTAATACCAAAAAAGCCACCGGAAGAATATTTTGACAGCAATCAAGCTATTGCCCAGAAGTGAGCTGTGGCAAAACAGGTGGATATCCCATCAAAAGATCTAAAAGCTGTTTAAAGCTTTAAATAGCAAAAACAGGTAATTTGGTATTTTATGACCTAAAAGTCTAACTATGACATCGCCAAAGTTTTTGGTAATCTCAAATGGCTCAATTCAGAACCTCTCTGATGATTTTACTGATCATTACCAAACTCTCATATGAGCTGGGTTATAGCTCAGAAAACCCCAGTAGTTTAATAAGTCTCAATTTATCAAAACAGAAATATTTTAAAATTATGGCTTCTTGAACTTCATTAGAATAGAGTTATGATTATCATACATGTCTATCTGGCTCTTTATAAGCCACAGCGTCAATTTTTCATTGTCTCATCCTTTTCTCTGCTGTCTTAAGACCCTGAGCCAAGAATTGCCAAAACGGTTGGGCCAATTTTCAAGAATGATTTATTTGTCAAATCCTGCTTCACCTCAGCAATTTTCTTCCTTTGTTGCTTTCATCTTAGTGTTTTTTAGTTGTTTCTGCCTAGCCTTTACTTGGAGTTTACCATTGGGAAGCTTTGATGTCAAGAATTGTTTTGCTGCTAAAGGGTTTTAGATTCTGGCTCTGCATACCCCATTCCCTTAAATCTTTGGAAATTTAGCAAGGCTCCATAATTTCAGACAATCCATGCCAAACTATAGACAAAACAGCTCAGTACAGCAAGCGCAGTAGGTCAGGGTTCTTCCTGAATCTAAAATAATTCAATCAGGATTTATATGAGGCATCAACAGAAGGGCTAAGCAGAAAAAAATTGGAGCAAAAAAGAAGCAAAGTTTTACAGACACAAAACAAAGTAGAGTCACACAGGATTGTTAAGTTGTGCTCTGTTACTTGACACAAAAGAGAACTTGGGCAAAAGTCTTAAATATGTAAGGCTTGAGGTTCTGGATTTAAGCCTATTTGATCTAAGTATGAGTAGTAGATATCTTGCTAGACAGTGAAAGATGAGCACTAAAGATTCAATTCAAAATCAATGAGCAAAAATGAGCTTATTTTATTGAAGGAAAGGGCATTCAATTTTATACCCAAAGATTCAATCCTAGTAGCCTTATTGGATATACTCCAAGTGGCAAGAGGCTGATAAAAATCCAGAAAGTTCAGGTATTGATGTTGATAAGTATTTGGGTAGAGAGAACTCTACAGGCTAAAAGAAAAAGCAAAAGCTTTTTCAGGAATCACTCTGCAAACCACCACTTACTAGGCCAATCAAAGCCCTCAGTGAATGTGAATTCACAACAGCCTAAATCTATATGAATACCTCAAGACCTGCTACTAGTATATTAAAATGTTGGGCAATATAAAATAAGTGCTCAAACAATGTGAAGTATGTGAGAAGTAAGCTCATTCCAAGGCTTTACCAAGCCCATGATTACAGTATCAATCATGCAACCATTCAAAGTATGTGTCCTGAGTGATAATTACCTACTATTAATCCACAAGACAGAATCCCATTCCTGGGATTTGAACCCTGAACCCCTATGGGCTCCCAGCCTACAGGCCCTGCTGTCCACGTTTTTCTGGGCTCAAGTCAAGAATGGATTTGATCTCAGAGAAACTTGTGAAACCAGCCTATGAGGCACCATCTTTAATTAAACCTTGACCTCTGAGAGATCCTCCTGGTCTAGCCAATAAAAGTGCTGGTCTGAGAGATACCCCTGTAACAACTTGACCCACCACCAATAGAGTGCTGCATGAATTTCCCCAAAAACAAGGCCCTCCGGATGATGACAAATATTGTCTCAAAGAAGGATATCAAGATTACACATTAAAGACCAGCCAATGATGATTTGACATCTTTGTATAACACTAAACATTTCCAACCCCTAGTAAACGCTACCACCTGGCCCAAAGAATTTTGAGAAAGTTTTCTCATGAAAGATGGGCATACTTATACTCTGGGGCTGCCAGAAAGTTACCCATTGCCATTTTTTCAATAAAGTGTTATGAATCTTTGGTTCTCTCAGTCCACACTGTATCTAATTTTAGCACTTTCATTTAAAGATTGATTTCTCTGCCTCCACCTACTTCACCAGCTAACCCCAAGAAGCCACAAACAATCCACCCAAATAATACTGTCCCCTAAGAGTATCTTACAGCCTGTTACATTTCACAGAATATCCCCAATCCTTTCTATTGAGAGTTAACCTTAGAAGAAATTCTAATCTACAACCCCAAAGCCAGAACCAGAGATCCTGAACTCATTGAACGTGAAGGCACCTGGTATATTAAGCAATATTTACTATTTTGGGACAGGTATAGCTACCTGCCTGTCTACCTAGTGCCCATGACTTCTTATGTGACCCTGCAGCCCAACTTCTTGCAAGAAACTGTGATTACCAATGAGTCAACCCCCACTCTGCTATTTAGTGTCCTCTACATAAGGCTCACAAAATTAGTTGACTCTATGGTTTACCAATTGCCATTGTGCCCTGCTTGGAAAAAGATTCTCTTATATTGTAAAGTTAGCTCCTATCCTGTGATGGGCCCTTCCCTCTGGGACTGGGGGCTGTTTTCCTGCAAGTCCCCCTGAACCAGCTACAGGCTGGATCCCTGAAAGTATGGGCACTGGAAATTGTGAGGCCTATTCCAGGAGAAACAAAATCATAAAAACATCACCCCAGCAATCAACTACGTCACAAGATGGTTGTTAGTGCACACAGCAAAAGAACACTGAGGAGACAATGCTGACAGGCCATACACACGGATACCATAGCCAGGTTCAGAATCCCTGAACCCCTAAGTATAGATGGAGGAACAGAACTCAGTAAGGTATCCTATAATACCCCACATCTCTGGGCTGGTATGCCCCCTACAGAGCTAATGGTACGTTGAGACAGAATTGATTTCAATACCAGCAAAAGCTCATATGAACCCATCCATAGGCATAAACCTGCCATTGTCAGTACCAAGTTAGGGCCCTAATTATCGCTACCTAAGTAAGTACCAGACAGCAGTGATACTTCCATACAATATGCCAGAAAGGACCAAGAGATCAAGGAAAAGGAAAGGGTTGAGAGAGAAGCCTTTCCTATCCAACATGAGGAGTTCCAAGTTGGAGATGAGATCTGGGTCAGCGGCTATGATTTACATAAGTTGGAACCAGGGCTAAGAGGGCCAGGAGTTGGCATGGAGGCCAAACCCAACAGTACCTACCCATCAAAGGAATCAAAGCCTGCACCAGGTTGAAGCAGACCCACCATGACAAACTCAGGTTGTAAAAAGCAAGGACTTCACAACCCAGCTCACAATTACCTGCCCCAAAAACAAAACTGGACCAATACCAAGCCCCAATCCCGGTACTCTCAAGAGAATCCCTAAAGCTCCTCCTTTCAGCACCCCAGGGGGAGATATTGCAACACTTACAGCTACACTTATTAGAAAAGTAACTCATGAGTGATCCCCTGGCTGATCATTAAGCCAGTGACGCCCTTATTGATTGACCATCAGATACAGGGATCAAACCTTCCCAACCCAAAATAGAACAATTACTCAGATAAGCCCCATGACTACTATGCATACATGGGCAGTATGTGGCTTCTTGTGGTACTATATGATACTCTAACTGTCACGGTAGATTCCATAATGCCAGGAATTATTTGAACAAGTAGGAAGGCTCAAAAAACCAGAAAACCTTTAACAAAAGTTGACCATTTTAACAGATTTGAATCAAACAGTTGATTGAAAATGGGTTACAGTTGCTCCAGTCCGCCAGCTGAATCTGATTCCCCCTTGCAAACTGACCTTGATAAATGACATAATTTGAGGGTCACCAGATATGAGCTTATTAATCAGCATGGTCATCAGAAGTTGTTCACTCATGGTTTCTTTGCAAACTGGACCAGATACTCACTTGACAATGTGGAAGAAATAGGAGCTCAGGATTCAGGCAGTATTTTTTAGTCAAATTTTGATATATATTGAATAATTTTCACTGTTTCATTACTATAAGAGTTGAGTCCTCCCAGAAATTTACTCAATAAAATCAATTATCCCTTGGTCTAATCTTTATTTTAAAAAATGCATCCTGTAGTTGGCCTTTTGTGCTACATCCCTTAAAATTTATCCTTAGCAAGATTATTTCAGAAAAATGGGGGCCTGCTGTTGGCACTTTGTCTTTGTTGCTGCCAAATGTTAATTCAGTGCCTGTCAATCTTGGAGCCGTTCCTCCTACTGTTGAAGCCGAAACTCTTGTGCTATCTCAATGTCCTAAATTTTATGCTGAAGACACTCTGATTCTCTTGCAGGACATTTATCTAGGGCTCTTTTGGTTGGCTTTAATTATTTTTTCTTAACCCTAGTATCTCATTTGGAAATTTCACAAAATGGTATCTGAAGTTGTGTTGGTGGTTAATCATTGACTCTATGTGGATTTGGTGGGTGATTCCCCACCACATGGAGACAGCATCTTATTATCTCTCAATTTCTGTCACACTAACCTCATACCAATAAAGTACAGTAGTTTTAGAAGCTATGGCTACAACCAAAAATACTTCAGATTTAAACAAAATGGCTTCAGATTTGAACAAAATCCAAGTTGCTCAAGATTCAGGATTCAATTAATTTATAAAATTTCAGTTAATAAATGAACTGTCAAACAAAAAAACAAAATTTCACTAGCCCATCATACAAATTTTATCAAACATAAAGCAGTGTAGTTCAAACCACAAACAAAATGTACTGACACAACAAGTGATATGGATGGATGATCACAAGAGTATATTATAATCCAATCAGGACTCATATGAGGCACCTACAGAAGGACTAAAATGAAACAAAATTTGAGCAAACTAGAAGCAAGATTCCACAAGCATAAAACAAAATGAAGTCACACAAGATGTGTAGTATGAGAAGCCTAAAATAGAAAAATAACAGTTTAACAGACAATCAACAGTAATCCAATTTAGGAACAGAGGCATTTGATTCATTTTCATGGCTCCTGATTTTTATGGAATGGTTTTGAGAACCTTCCAAATATAGACTTGAGATTACAATAAAAATAAATCATTAAATTTCTAAATTTTACTTTAAGTTATTTTATCCTAGGTTTTTTTACAGATGGCTTTCAACAACAACAACATTTTCAAAAGTGCCAGCAACCAATCCAGCAGCAGTCAAGCCAACTTCAATGGAGGCAAGGCTCAGAGCGTGGAGGCACCTGTTTACACCCAAGCCTTTGAAGCGGATAACAAGGAAGATGACCTATACCTGACCCCCAACCCATTTGGCTTTAAATTTTTCAATAGTCACCTAGTGTCTTGCTCTTCCCCTGCTCCCGTACCCACCCCCACACAAGCTGCCCACCAACCAACCAATCAGAATGGCAACCTGGATTTGGAACAACTTCCTACCACCAGCCAACCTGCCCCCCTATAGCCAATCAGGCTTCAGCTTCCCTGGCCCAGCGCCCCAAGCAACAAATCATCACTGCCCAAATTCTTCAGGAAATTGTGGCACTGAATCTACAGGGTCTGTCCTGAGAACAGATTGCCGCCCAGTTGCAATTTACCCAAGCTGCTGTCATGCAGGAATTCAACAACCTGATGGAACAGGGGGGATCTGATTGGGACAGCCAAGAATCCTGAGAAGGCCCCTGAGTCCCAGATCAATGGGGCATACCTAATAATGCTTGACCTCCTCCAGCAAGACCCCAAGCTTCCCTTGACCCAGGTCCAGAAGCAACTTGCGCACCATAGCATTTGGGTGTCTGAGTGCATGGTGCAGCTCTAGATGCACAGAAAGGTGGCTTCAATTAGGGTGCTTACAAATTTTGCCCGTGACCAATGGGATGGCGCTGTGGATTCTGCATATGATCACCACAATTGAATCAACCCTGGTCAGATGCTTGATAACTCTAACAGATGACATCATGTTTGTCTTGTACTACAAGTTATTGATTTCATTTAATAATTTTGGCAAGCAAGGAAAAGCTGCCACCAAGAATGGAAGGAAGAAGGTCAAGAAGGGGACGTTCATTGGTGCGGTTCTGGCTGTTTGAGCCAAGGGTTTTGTCTACTATTAGACAAACCCAGATTTCACCAATGGCTACAAGTACAGCCACATCCTCAGTGGATTGCTCAACTCCTGGGATGGCTCAAATTCCAAATACTGGGTTTTCTTGAGCCACCAGATGGAGGGTAGCTCCACTGCCCTTGAGGCCATCCAGCAATGCGGGCACCAGGCCTCAGTGTACCCAACTGGTCACGCCAACATCTATCTGGCAGATGTTGTCCTCTTTAATATTGGAGATCCACACTCCAAGAGCGCCACCCTCAGGCTTTCAACAACCTCTATCTTAGGGTCCTTGACCACAATTATCACTTTGGTCACCAAATGGTGGCTGACTTGTTTGCCCAAATTGTCTTCCATGTGAACATGGGCAACCAGTCACGTAAGGATAAGTGCCTGCCACCCTGTGCCACAGCCACCTACCAGCCCATCCAACCAATGACAGATGAGGAATATAACAAGCATTATATGGCGGCCATCACGCGCAATCCTCCTACCCCTACCCCCCCACTACCACCCCCACCTTCCAGCCCCACCCACCCAATCCCAGACCCCCCAGGCCAGCACTGCCTCTATGTCTTCCTTCCAGAGCTATTCTGCCTACTAGGCATCACTCTTTCCCGCCCCAATAAACCTCCTGTTGCCAAACATTTTCTATTTATATTATCTTTATTTTGAATTTCAATTGTTCATGTTCTCTTTGTTTATAGTTGGTTTTATTCTTTATGTTCAGCTTATTTCTATAAGATCATATATTTATCATGCCATGTATCTATATATAGAACACAGTTATTTTTAGCAACCAAACACTGCCCCTTGTGAAAATATTAACAACAATTTGGTGATCAACTAGATTTGAATTAGAAAATTATAGGTTAATTGTATTTAGATAAAGTTGTTAATGATCCAAATTCAAAACCTCAATGATGAACTTTAAGCCAATCAGGAGCCAAGTGATAAAGTGATTGTTGTGACATAAAGAGTCATCCAGCCAATCATATTAATTATTGCACATGCATCAAAGAATTATTGAATGACACTTTATGTCACAACAATTACTTTATCACTCAGCTCCTGATTGGCTTAAATTTTATCATTAAGGTTTTGAATTTGGATCAGTAACAACTTTATCTAAACACAGTTAGCTCTTAATTTTCTAATTCAAATTTAGCTGATCACCACATTGTTGTTAATATTATCACAAGGGGTAGTGCAAAGTGCTAAAAATAATATGGCAGTTAAGGGAAAATGCCAACACAAAGCAAACAACACATATTGAGTTAAGTGTAAAACATATACACAATGGGTAAAAATGGGATAATAGAGTAATGTGAAAACAAACAGGGATAAACAAAGAGGCAATTGTATCAGAATAATACAGAGCTAATTGGGATGAAAGCTATAAAAACATATGGAAAGGTTAGTAAAAAATCAATGAGAAAATTGGAGAAGATATTGAAGGACCTTGACTCTGCAATTGCAGAGATCAAAGAAATTGACTGCAAGGTCAAAGCAAAGATGAAGTCTGCCGTCCTTGAAGGCAAGAAAATTGACAAGGTTTCCGCAAAGGCCCTTATGACTAAAATACCAGACACCCCTGAGAAGACAATTGAGCGCTTACTAAACATTCAGAAGATGGTGGTTGAGGGCCTCCAGTTTAAGGCGTACAATCTTTCTGCGCTGTCTATCTGGGTTGACAACCCTGAAATCTATGCCCACCTGAAACCTGCAATGCGCGCAAGGAAAGAGGATACTGAATTGCACGCTCAACTTCTTGCGCCAAGAATGGCCAAGCCTGCCAAAGCTGCAGGCAAGGAGGAATCCCGCAAAGGTAAGCTAAAAAATAAAATTAATAAAATTTCCAAATACTTACCTTTTTTTGTTAGAAAACGTTGACAGTGAACTCTGCCAGGTCCTGGTCCCTTTTGTCCCTCCACCTTCTATACCAACTACACCAAACATGTAACAAGGCAGCTGTTTCTGTCTCCTACTTTCTTGTGGGAGCTGGAGGTCTGCATCCATGGGTCCTTTCCTATGTTGCAGGAGGAATTGGCTGAGCTTACACATGCTGAGGGAGCATCTGAGGGGGCAGCTACTGCCTACAAGGATGCCCAACTGGTCTGCCTGGACCCAGTGGTTATCAGTGGAGTTTACTGTGTAAACTCCATTGATCTTGTTTGGGACATCTTGGAAACGCTCCCATTCAAGAATGTACTGGAGATGGGCCAGGCACATGCGGCTTCTTGCTTCTACTTCCCAGTGGCAAAGCACACCATATCTTACCTGTTGGAGAACTTTGGGCGCGCAGTGGGTAAACTGGCTGTTGCAGATGCAACAGCCATAAAGAAGACCAATACCCTCTTGGCAGACTTTGGGCTGGCCTGGAGTGCCAATGAGACTGGGCTCATTGCAGCCATGGAGCTGTACTTTGCAAAAACCAAGCACAAGAAAAAGATCAGCACAGTATACAACAAACTTTGTGAGTTTACAGAAGCCTTTTCTGGACAAAGGCTTTACCTTGTTGTTTACCTTGGGTATCTCTTCTACTTTTGGAATAGGCGCAAGTGTGGAGGACCTAGATGGGGTCCTTCTTGGGATTGACAAGGCCTGGCTCTCCTTTGATGGGAATAAGGCCCCCCCCAGATACAACTTGGTTGACCATATGATCCAGGAAGCCGTGGTCCTGGATTAGATATACAGGTTTATAGCCCCGCCTGAAAAGCTGCTGCTTCACTCCCACCTGACCCTACTGCCTTTCACCAGTAGTCAGGAGTATTTCAATAAGGGTGTATCCACCATTCACAGTGTGACAGTGGAGGTTGTGCACCACCTCCATTGTGGGGTGGGTACATATTGCCAAGCCCATTACAGGTGCCCTTAAAACCCTCTTTCCCAATAAATATCTTTACACTTTAGTTTATTTCTATTATAAATAATTTTTATTAAAACTTATTTTAGCAAACAAGTTTTGCACATAAACCCCAGAGAAGGTTTTCATAAAAGAATAACAATATATGTTAATAAAATACAATTCTACTTTATACCTTATACATTTAACTTTTTTCAACTTGATTCTTATATTTATTTGATAAGAGTAATATAAATGTATTCACGTAATCCAGTATCAAGTGTTTGGGATAACCTCAGATGGCATAATAAAAAAATTAATATGAAATAAATAAATTACTAACCTCTATTGGTGCCCTGCTAAAACTGATTGTGGGCTTAGAAGCTTCTAGATATAAAATGATAATTAATAAATCTTAAATAGTAAACTAGAAAATATAAAAAAAGTTGGACAAGCTAAGCCTTAAATTGATAGGCTGTTTGGCAAGGCAGGCAGGGATGAAAAAATCAGTGTGGCCATAAAATTTAGCCATGGTCTCAGCTGGTAGGGTGTGGATCTTGTCCTGCAGCAAATCAAAGAGATCCTCAGTCCCAGCTGGGGTCCCTTGCTTGGTAACTCGCTTGAACCACCCAAAGACTTCCTTGATGGGATTTAGGAAGGGCAAATAAGCATGGAGGAAGAGAAGGCATATATTTGCTGCAGCCAATTGCTGGGGCCCACTGCAATGCTAATGTCAATCATTGGGAATTCCTCAAGAATATCAGCCATCTTATGGAGACCAACATTGTCCAGCACAATGACATTGGTGAAGCTGGGGCTTGTGCGCCTCAGATGCTCCTAGAACAATTGGAGGAATGATATAAAGGTTTGGCTATTGTGAGAACCCAGTATCATTTGGTATAGCTCAACCCCCTTTGGACCAAGAAGAGCCACCATTGAGTAGGCTGTGGCGCAGACTGCAGCACGCCAAGCCATCCTATCATTGGAGCCTTTGGGGACATAGCCATACCAATTGAGCATTGACAAGGCAAATGCTGATTTGTCAATGTAATAGAATTTGACTGTCTCCTTGGCTTTGAGGGAAGTGTATGCCTCTGTGTATTTTTTCCAGGTCTTGACATTGGCTGTGGCTGTTTCTGTTGTAGGGAGATACCCCAAGCTTTTTTCATGAAAAGCACATTCCCTTGACCAAATGATAATAAAAGGAAATTGAGGCCTCAACCCTAAAAGTAGATTTGACCATGGCCTGTATATTTGCCAGTTCAAGATGACAATCTTAGGTTATCCACTGGCAGATTGCCCATTTGTGCTCCTTGGTGAGCATAGTGGAAACACACAAGGATTTCTCCGCGGCAAGGACTTGGCCAGTATTGATGAAGATGTTGAAGGTCTTTGAGGCGTACTTAGGATCCACCCCAACAAGAGCCAAAGCTGCCTTATAATCACCAGATTCACGTATTAGCTTAAGCAGGATTATGTGTTTAATATCTGGGATGTGCTTCTGAGCCGGCTTTAGGTGGGGAGTGAGTTGAATTGGGATCCTGCTCAGGGACTGGCTTGCAAGTCATGGGTACCTTGTTGTAGAAGGCTGCAACTTTTTTGAGCACTAGCTTTCCCTCATCAGTTCTGTAGAACTCTGGCTCCTTGTCCTCCTCCTGATTGCCATCATTGACGTAGGGTTTGTAGCTAGTATCAAGTACAGGCTTCACCTTCTCCAGCATGGCTGACAGGACCAACTCTTTCTGGTACACAACATTGAACACATACAAAGTAAGTTTCACCTCCTTGTTTCTAACTGTTTTTGTTGTGGTGACCTTGGTGGGCTTCTGGGTCAGCTTGGGGAGCCATAGGGTTAATGCTCCACACCCTAGCAGCTTGTGCTCCTTGAACCGGCTGTGTCAGTGCAGCATCACTATTGAACTCTTCTCTCCCATCTCCTTTCTGAGTAGGCACTTGGGTTGTACTAACTCTGTTTTTTGATCCATGGGGGCAACTGCAGCGCACAATGGGTGCATTGGTACTCTGTGGTTATGTTCCTTCCATTTTGATAATTTAATAAAATATCAAATAAATTTCAATTAAGTTACCCCCTAATTTTATTTTTTTGCTTTTATCTGAATATGGATATTTAATTAGTATTTTTTCCCACCCAATATCCCAATTATAGATTTTTTATTTCTTATTCAGTTGTTTTTGGTTTTATGACGCCCATTTTAGAATACCCAAAATATTTTCCACCCATTTTCCCATGTTTTACGCCAAATTCAAGCACCCAACACAAAATTTTATAAAATTTATGTCTCAGATTGTGTGTCTTATTTTAGATACCTTGGTATCATTCTTGAGTACAGTCCATTGCATACAACATTTGAGTGATTTTGTTTACATAGTGAGTTGCTATTGTGTTTTGCTTTTGGGTTGAGTTTTGACTCACCTTGTGCTTGGATGTATTTCATCACCAGTTCACATAGTAAACATATGTACAACGAAAGTCAACTCACACCATTTTTTTTGTGAATCCATGTATTTTGGATTAGATTTTGAATGTTTTTGCTTTGCGTTTGAGCACTTCTTTGCTGTGTTGAACCATTTCACCCATTAACGCCAAAAATCCCTGTTAACAGAGTGTATATTTTAACCTGATACTTGGATTTTGTTCAAATCTGAAACTGTTTTGGTTAAATCTGATGTTTTTTTGGTTGTTGCCATAGCTTCTACAACCACTGTATTGTTCTCTTCTTAATTTCCTTTTATTCTGTTTCATATACATCTCAGAAGTATATACTTGACAAAGGTAATAGGGATTCTTATATTGAGGTGGAGAGTCATTGGGCCGCTAAGGGTGATGAAAAAAGTGATATGATCTAGATAAGGTGTTGATCTGTGCTGGATATAGCTATGTGAGTAGGGCTATGGCAGACTAAAAACACAAGAACCCAATCTTTTTTTAGAAACTGTTGTGTCTGGGCTGTCCCAGTATTGGAAAAAGGGTTACCTAACTTGGGAATCTAACTGTCCTGAGAACGGATCTAGGTGGGGAAGGCTTTCTTCCTCTGGATCTAAGAAAGTAAAAATAATTTTACAGTAGAAAATTGATTTTTAAACAGTCTTTTAATCACAAATTTATATATTTTATATGTTTAAACATATTGAAATTAAACTTATCTCGTTCTATTTAGTCATGAAGGGCATAAATCTGAAATGCGAACACATCCAGTGGATGTGGTAGAGCTATGATTCTGAAAAATCACAGTCAACATAATTTTTCTGGAATCATAGCCCGATCTGAGATGAATGGCTGCTTTATTATAAATCAGCCATTGTTTCAGATCTGCCACAGCCCTACATGTAAGAGATTGTTGTTGTAATTGGATTCACTCTTTATAGGAAAACATGGGATTCTACTCTATTGAATAAATTGAGAGGGGCTGACGTTAGACCAGCCATGGGGTGACCGGCCAAGCACCTCCTGTGTATTGTAAGATATGGTAGTGACTGGGATATCAATTCCAGTTACAACAATAGTGCAGTATTAGAAATAACATATCTTTTTCTGATAAAATGGTTGGCAATTAAAAATCAAGCAGGGATCTTTAATATCACTAGTTGGGATGTAGGGCTTTGGAGTTGGCCTTCTTGATTGCCTCACCCTTTGCCTGGACATCCTTTCCATCGGCCTGAACCTTTTTATCGCCCATGAGAGCGCCGAGATTCTCCTTGACGCAGCCGGCAATCGACAGCTTCATCCCGTCACGATACCCCTGCTTCAGCTCCTCCATGTGCTCTTCATCCGCCTTGTCGCGCGTGGCGATCCCTTTGGCTTGGAGCTCTTCGTTCCCTTGCGCCCAGCCGGCGGTTTCTTGAAGTGCCCCCTTAAGCGCTTCGATGCTGGCGTTGATTTTTTTAGATGTACTATCCAACATGGTTAAGAGTGAAGGTTCCAATCACCAGCTTTTATACTACGGTTGGATCTCGGGTTTATGATTTCATATCTTTAGCGCTGAGGGGTATGGAGTGGCTTTGCAGCAGTTTATTCAACTGCAGGTGTTATTTAGCTTTGAACTATGTATATATATTTGCGAATCGAATGCAAATGTGACGTCAGGGCGATGCAAACAAATCCTACTGGGTCTCGTGCCAGCGATCCTAAAGCTGGGGAGATCTCCCATGTCGCTTGGTGTCAGGGATACAACTCCTTGATTTTAATCACATCGGTCTAAAAAGGTGGGTTTAAATAAGTGATTTATCATTGTATGATAAAAGGAAGCTCACGCCAGGGGTGCTCTTGAAGCAAGACCAGTATATTCCAAAGAATTATGGAGTCACGAAGCTTAAATACCTTCCCAGTAATAAAAGTCATGATTCTCGCCAAATGATTTCCTTTGTCGAACTAGTGTACAAGTTACTCATCCTCTGCCAATAAATCCCTAGCTACCAACCATGAATCCTTTGCTTTGTTTAACATACAACTTTCTGCCATCCCTACCCTATCGAATTAAGCTTCCCGACTACACATGTCAATTGTACAGGGCTTGTATAGATATAAATGGCTTATTTAGAGCAGTAAGATGGTATTTAAAAGATGTGCAAATTCTTATACAACAGCAGTAATGTTTACAAAAATGTAACATAAGAACCCCCTGAATAGAATCTATATAGATGATATGATTATAGCAAATTAAATAATTTCTTATCATTTTTAGTAGCACTGTTATATTACTGTTGCAAACACATATATGATACTACAACTGTGCCGTTTAGCAGAGTTACAGAAAAGGGGAAATAACATGTGATGCTAGATAATATATAGTGAAAATTATGATCTAAAGGGTAAGCAGCATTTCAGTAATAAAAGTATTGATCCAGGTGTAAATTGGTGGTTATTTCATTTGTTAATTAATTGCTTTAAGCTTATCTCTGACAAGTTTGTCACAATCTTTTGTATTGGCTCCTTTTCCATAGAAATGTATTAAAATTGATAGAAGCTTTTTACAAGTTAAAGCTTTTCCAGGGGCCAAATATGAGATTTTTGTTGCAGTTGAGTTTCCCTCTTTGCCTGCTAATGTATCTTATAATACACAGGGGCACTCAATGAGTTGCCCCAGGACATATCTAGCAACATGGATCAATCTGATGGTAGTGTTGAATTGTGGGCACTATCTCCTAATTAGGAGCGCTGCCAATTCAACTTTGCTGATCCCTGCACAAATTATTCCATGGCTTTGAACCTTACACAAAACCTGCCACTGTGCCTCCCCCTGTGGCCTTGTAGCTTTCCTCATATGGTATATTAATCACAATATTCTACAATAAACTACATCTGATTTATTTCTTCTTGTACTTTCTATTGGACTGTTGTCTTCCCCAATCAAATACTGAACTATCATTGGTTCAGTTATAACAGTGGTAGCAGCAGTAGGTTGACAACCTACCCAAGAGAAAAATCCCCCCAAGAAAGGACAAAGTACTGGCTGTATGGCTACTCCCCACCAAGAAACCTTCCTTCCAATCCCCGGAGGGTCATCCCCAAAGGATACATTATCTACCAGGACCATCTGGTTTTTATGAGTGTGTACAATTGCCTCCACCTGGTGCAGCGCAATGTAAGTGTCACCCTGCCTCAATTGGATCTCTCACAACGCATGTTAATATCCAGCTTGATCTTTTGTGGGGGGCATGGAAGGGGCTGACATTGTTAGCTGGCTCTATTCCACAGAAACCTGCCTTTGCATCTGCCAAGTGCCTGAACCTATGTGGGTTTCCACTGCATCTGGGCGCCTTAAAGGGCCTGCTGCAGTGAGATTTATCAACTGGGCAAGCTAAGAGCAGGAAGTCACATGGGCAATGTTATGGGCTGCTGCCAGATCCTGCTACAGTGAGACATTTTCACCCATTGTAGTGGGAACTCCCCTTATGGCCATCAAACAAACAGGATCCTTCCCCAAATACCTTGTGGATTGTAAGCAAGCCCTTGCTGCCTCCCCAGAAGCTACCACTAACAGAAACACCATGTTGCCCACTCTTATTGTCAATGGACTTAAGCCCCACATTTGCAAGTGGGTTCCTGTAGGGCTGTGTACCTCCATTAACAACTTCTATAAGGCCATTGTGGAGGCCAAGAAACAAGCTTTGGTGGGGTTCTGCAGATCAAATGATGCACCTCCTCAGTCTTGTTCTGCGCCTGGCAGCACTCACAACCAAGTAGGTTGCCGCCAATCCCATTAGCAGGAGAATGGAGCTAAGCGCCCCTGAAAGGGGGGAGCTTCAGCTAGCTCAGATTAAAGACCCATTAAAAGCCTGGGGGTTATAGATAAAAGAGTTTCTGCAACCCTGCTTGATCCTCACTCTCAATCTCTCCTTGCCAAAAACCCCAGCAACTATAATTTGCACAATGCTGAGACCCTAGATGCATTCCAAGTCCACAGTGACAACACTGTCCTCTAAGCCAGCCATTCTTTTAATAAAATCACCTGCTTGGCCTACCCCTTCTGTTTCCATGGGAATACCCACAAACTTTTGGTAGACACTGGGGCCAATCATACCATGGTCAACCATGAATTCACAGACTCTCAATAGCTAGGTTGAGTGCCTAGTTGATTCAAAGCAGTACATGTAGCCAGCTCCCGCAGAGTGGCAATCACTCATGAGACAGTACCCTTCTCTATGAGAATGGGAACATCCAGGTTAAGCTCTCTGGGCCAATCATGACAGGGCTCAGCCACAACGTTATTGCTGACCTCCACTGGCTCCAACACAATCACCCATATATTGACTGAGATACATATGTAATCACCCTCAACAGAAATGGGCTGGGTTTCCAGATTTACACCATCAAGATGAGCAAACTACTCCACAACACTGTATTTTTCAGACTCACAGAGACCAATACATACAATTTCAAGGGAGAGAAGTTGGACTTTAACCAGTTTTTGGTCAAAGCCATCCACTCCAAACCCCCTGTGGCCCCTCCCTTGACCACCACATCTCCACCAGCACTTATAGCACTCCTCAAGGAGTACAAGGGCGTCTTCAGTGGAACATTAGACCAGTTGCCTCCTCCAAGAGAAATACAACATGCTGTTCAAATACAAGGGTTGCTGCCCAAGGCATGTCCCCTTTATTGCTTAACACTCAAGGAAGATGAGACTCTCTGTCAACACCTTGTGGACGCGCTTGATAAGGGCTTCATTTGCCCCTCCCTCTTGTCATATATGGCTGTAGTCTTCTTTATAGCTAAGAAGGACAAGTCCCTTTGATTGATAACCAACTACTGTGCTCTAAACAAGGTGACAGTCAAGAACAAATACCCCTTACTGCTAATTGACAACTTGTTTGATACACTTGCAGGTGCAAAGGTCTTCTGTAAGATCAATATCACCACAGGGTACAATCAGGTCTGCATTGCACCAGGGGACAAGGCAAAAACTGTCTTGCGCACACACTATGGGTTGTTTAAGTGTCAGCTCATGAACTTTGGAATGACCAAAGCTCCCTCCACCTTTGCCATGTTGATGAAAAAAGCATTTGAGGGACTAATTGGAAAGTGTGTTGTTTTATACCTTGATGGCATCATTGCCTTCAGTCAAGATCAAATCACACACCTCCAACACCTCTGTGCTGTCCTTGACACCCTTCAAAAGAACCAGCTGAAGGCCAAGCCTTCCAGATGCAAATTCCTCAGGTCAGAGCTCCTATTCCTTGGGCAGATCATCTCTGCCCAGGGGATAAAGCCCAATCCTGCCAAAATCAAGGCAATCACAAGCGTGCCACCTCCCACCAATGTGGGCCAGGTGTATACATTCTTAGGCATGGTTGTCCATGTGCACAAGTTTATCCCCAATTAGAGAGAACTTATTGTACCTCTCACCAAGCCCCTAAATACCAAACAACGCTTCCAATGGACCCCTGCCAGAGATCAAGCCTTTATAATGTTGAAACAAAGACTCACAACAGCACCAGTACTGCAGCTCCCCAATCAAAACTGTCAGTACAAACTCAAGACTGATGCCTCTGATAGGGCCATAGGGGGCGTGGTAAGGGTAGAAACTGACAATGGTGTCTTCCTCCCCGTGGCATATGAGTCCAGGAAACTTACCAACTCACAAGAACACTATCCCATCCATGATAAAAAACTGGCAGCAATTGTGCACTGCGTCAAGAAATGGCGCTGTTAACTGGAAGGTGCCACCTTTCTACCCCGCGTCCTGACAGATCACAAGTCACTTCAGTACTTCAATACATAGTCACACTTAACGCGGTGCCAAGCAGGCTGGGTCAAATGCCTGTCCCCCTATCAGTTGCTCATCAAATACAAGCCTGGAAAGGAACTTGTCACAGCTGACGTCCTCTCCAGACTGTATGTAGCGTCCATCAAAAGAGATGATGGCTTAGACCCAGACCGGCCCATGCTTTATCTACATCCTGAAGCCACCTGTTACAAAGGTCTTAATTCTGTGACTATTTCTAAGCTGAAGGACATCAAGAGTCAGTTCACCACTGAAGCAGGTAACATCTGCCGCCAGGCAGAGACAGGTGAGAAGACGCCTTATATTCCCACCACACAGCAAGGGTATATCATACTACACTACCACTGCACCTTGGGCCACATCAGAGGACAACTGTGACGGTCCACATGTTTGGTGGTTTGCAGGCGGGGCTAATGTTGGCTGAGTAAAAGTTTGGTATTTTGTTGCAGGTAGAGGCCTAGTAGGGAACAATGGCTACTAGAGAAGGTAAATCCTGGCTAGTAGGTGAAAAAGACTACTAGAGGTAGATGTTGTCTCCACCCAGCAGGAGATATTGGCTGCTATGGGCTAGAGGTCCTCATCCAGCAGGGAGCTGTGGCTGCTTGGGTGAAGAATGAGATGGCTCAGCAGGTAACTTTGTCTGTTTGGGGTGGGGAGTGATCCAGCCTGATGGGTAGTGTTTGCTATTCAGGCTGGAAGATTTTTAGACCCTGGCAGGTAACATGGGCTGTCAGGGTAGAAGTGTATGCCAGCATGATAGGAGACTTGCCTACCAAGGCTTTAAATTTTGGACCCCTGGCGGGTAGCGTAGTCTGCCAGGGAGGGGAAGAGCTCTGAGGGCTCTATGTACCCTGATATGCTTACAGAAGGTCTGTGAACAAGCATCCTATCTAACAGACTGGTAGGGTGTCCTTGTTTATGTCCCTATGGGAGCTTTGGGAGAACCCAAAGTAAGCATTGGAGGGCATAAATTTTCTCAGAGATGTCACCAAGGCGGTTTGCTTGAGGAAGCAGCTGCAGAAATTGGTGTGATCAGGCCTCTGGGAAGTAAAACTGATTACTTTGTGACTGAAAGCCCAGAATTAATCACCTGGGTGAGTTAAAACAACGGCATGGACTTTGATGATCTATGGTTAGATGGACTAAGTGGATTACCACCTGTGAGGGCCAAGTCAAACACCAGTTCAATGTAGACTCATGCCTGAGTCTACAGGTTTGGGTAACAGGGACTGAGATAAAGAACCAAGGTGGTTCATGGGATCAGCAGAGAAGACTGATAAGAAGGAATGTTTGATCATAGTGAAGACTAGTTGGGGTACTGCTGGTTCATATTGAAGTTTGGAACCAAAAATGATTTATTGTGCAGGTGGAACCAAGGTGGTTCTTAGCAAGGGGTAGCTGGAGGACTGATGATGGAATGAGCTGTTTATTGACTAAAATGAACTGTTGGCTGGTTCAGCTGAAGAGCTGGAAGATGTGGTTGAAGAACTGGTTGAAGGACCAGAAGATAATAGTGCAGGACTAGAAGATGTTGTGGAAGAACTAGCTAGATTAGAAATGGAGGCTGGAATGCTGATGCTGGTGTCTTAAGAGAGGAAATATTGATACAAGAAACAGTTAAATAAGGATTTTAAGCTGCCAAAGATATGAAATAAAACAATTAAATATCATATAAAGAGAAAAAAAGAGAGAAAGAAATTATTCACAGAAATTCAACTACAAATTTATTAAGGTAGATTTGATTAGAAATAGCCAGAAAGAGGCCGGAAACAGAATGTCAGGTATCCAGTCTTGGGCAGCTGGCCCGCTGTTTCTGGTGGTAACTTGGGTTGGGGTTTTTGTGGGCAGGGCCCACCACAAGAGAGGAGCTAACTTTAGAAGTTAGGAAGCAGATTTCCCCACCCAAGACCACGGGCCTGCGGCCGGTACAATGGTGTCCACCACCCCTGTGAGGGTGATGTACAATATTCCAAAAAGCTTGCTGGTATGGTTGGTTGGAAGGTCAGGTGAAGAGGCTGGCATTGGTTTGGGTGTTATGGGTGGTTCTGTATAGATATTGTAGGCTGGGAGATAATTGAATTTTCCTCTAAATAGTTTTGGGGTTGAGAATATCCATGGGCCTTGGGAGTTGTATCTAATGGCCAATTGGATGCGGGCTAGCAGGTCAAGTTTGAGGATTTTCTCTGGTGTATAATCCTTATATTTGGGCTTCAAGGGATAATCAGTGAAGTGAACAGGCCCAAAGGGTGCACCAGATGGACAGAAAACTGCGGGCAGGAGGGCCAGGAGATCTTGAACTGAATTGATAGACCGCAAATAAAAAATATGGCAATAGCTGTAAAAGCCAAAGTAACATAACCTTTATTTAAAAATGGCAATAAGGTTTGAGCACAGAATCTATAGGCATATATAGCATTCCGCCTCCAAACTTAGTATTTTCCATCAGGGCTTTAACAATATATTGGGAAAAATGCAGGCAGGCAGCCAGAGGGCCTGAGTGTGGGAGCAGCAAAATGGCACCTCAGCTGGGTATTCTCTCATTGGTCAGAACGTCCAATTTGGCCACTCAATTTTCTTGATTCATTGTTGTGGTCACGGGGTTGGGCCCAAAGCCCAGGTTTATCTTTGGCAGTAAGGTTTGATTGGTCACTTGAGAGGACTTCAAACTCATGAAATTCACAGAGGCTCCATCTCTACTTCCATTAGGCAATTTGAGAGGCTCCTCTTCAGGTGCCACCATGGTTGAGCTGATACAGGTATCCTGGCTTTGGGACTTAGCGGGAGCCTCAGCTTGCAGGGACTCAATCCCAAAAAAATGCAGGTAGGCAGGCCCTTGGTCCATGGGCCCAGCAGCCTGCAGGAATATAGGTTCAGGGTTTAAATCCCACCCTTGGGCCCGGGTTCCCCGGGGTAATGAATTGCCAATCCTGACATAGAACAGAGAAACTATAAGGGCAAATATGCAAATTTTGTCAAGAACAGCTAGGAGAGTTGAGAAGCAAGCAACAAGCAAGTTCAAAGACGCAAAATGTTGAAGAAAATGCAGGGAAATTTGGAGAAACATTAAAGAAGCAAGGGTTTGAAAATCCCCTATGTGAAACATAGGCAAAAGCGCTTGAGATTTGCCAGAGAAACGTGACGGGAATTGTAAATTCACTACCACCTTTGGCCTTGGATCAAACCGTTTTTCCCTGCTGCACCAAAAAAGGCCCAAAAATTACAGCCAAGCCACTTAACTCTCTATAAGATTTAGCTCATACTGTTGACAAGAGATTTGTTCTGGCCTACCCTGCAGACCCCCTGGCTCTGATTGTTCCCTCCTGGGAAGAAACATTAATTGGTTTGGACTACTTGCTGACCTGGTGTTGCCCACTTTTAAAAACTATCATATACAACCAATTGTGTGTTGCCACATTGACACCCAAAAGCTCAAGTGAATTCCAAGTCTCTGAAAGCCCCTCCAGCCAATCAGGTAGTACCGCAGAAATTAAGATGAAACTCTCCAGTCTCCCTGGCCCTGACCTGCAAAATTTCTCCCCCACCCAATCAGATCCAAGCCCTGTAGTCATGTGAACCCTTCCCTTGCAGCACACTCCCTTTTACACATCAAGGGGACTTTCAGCCCCTGTTTGTCTATTTTCCAATTAGATTAAAGTTTTGTTTGTTTGCAATTAAATTTAAATTCTGTAGTGGTGAAACCCCAGTCTGGAGTTTCTCTAGTTTAAAAATTAAAAGTGTTAATTGTGCTTGTAAAGCTTACCCTGTAACAGCCCAGTTCAAACCCAACATCTCCTCTATGACCCTCAGCAGAAGCTTGGACGTATAGTTCCCTTCTGTTTTTGCTTTTGTTCACAAAAATAGCATTCAACCCTGAATTTCAGTTAAATTTCAATATAATAGCTATTGTTACTTTGAATTTTTCTTTAAAACTCTTGTCTTCAAACCAGCTTTTTGTTCTCCCACTACCCAAGGCACCCAAGACCACAACTAAGCCCTCCAGACCTTTTCTGCTACTTCTTTTGCCCTCCTGCTTGTGGTTGCCCCTACTGAGCTTAATTCTATTGCTTACAATTTCAAAGACTTCACCATTATTCCTCAGATTTTGAGGAGAACACAACTATGATACTCCCAGTCATTAAATTTGTTGTATTTTCCTTGGCCCCCTTTTTGCTACTCCTGTGGTTGACCTTGCCAGATCTGTGGTCAAAGATCTCCTCTTCTGTGCGGCTCATGGGTGAAGATCCTTCCAGCCTCTTGAGTCTCTCTGGCGGTCTCCTTCTTTCTGGAGAGGCTGTGGTGAAGAGCTTGATATGTGATTAACTGGATTTAATGATGTTGAAAATGCCTCTCCTGCTCCTGTGGGTGAGGAGATGTCAATGCCCTCCCTCCCTGACCTGGTGTTGCAACCGAGCTTCCAGGCTTGCCTGCTAATGTATCTTACAATACACAGGAGGCGCTCAATGAGACGCCCCTTGACATATATAATGACATTGATTAATCTGATGGCAATATCAAGTGGCGGGTACTTCATCCTAATTAGGAGCGCTACCAATTTGACTTGCTGATACCCGCACAAGTTATTCCTCAGCTTTGAACCTTACATGGAACTTCCCATCATGCCACCCCCTTGTGGCTTTCCCCATATGGTATATTAATCACAATATTCTACAATAAACAATACCTTATTCTTATTATTCTGTCCTTTATATTGGGCTGTTGTCTTCCCCAATTCCAAATACTGAATCCTCATTGGTTCAGTTGCAGCACTAGAGAAGAGTGACTTAGTGCCCTTACACGCCCCTGTGATGTCTCCTCCTGCCCCCATCTGTACGCCCTGGTTACTCATCAGTTTGGCGCTGATGGGATTGAATGCATACTTCCCTCTGCTGTCCCCTGTGTCCTCCCTGTGGTCCCCTCTTCAAGCAGCCGTTCCAGTTCTCCATTGGGCAGCATCCTGGTGGTTTGTTTTATTGGGATGGTAGCCAAACTTAGTTAGTTTAGCCCCCCCTTTCTCACAGGAATCACAGCAAATTTCTTTGAAACACAGAGCAGGTATTTATCCAGGGCAAGACAGCACCAGATTTGAACCAGGGTCAAGAACAAGTAATTTGGGCAAACTGTTTGGCAAAACCATTTAATCCAAGTGTTTGATCAAACAGGCTTCAACCTGCAGCCAATCAGTGTTTTGAGGGCATTAACTGAAGAGTTAAAGCCTAAAAAATGAGGAGCAGAAGCAGAAAATTCAGGAATTTCATTGGCTGAAGTAAGTCATAAAGTTTAATATATTGTATAGAGAGAAAAAATGGATAGTTTAAGCTTTGTAAAATAAGAGTTCTTAGAGGGATTTTGGACTAAAACAAGAGGCTATAAAAGAGAGCTATCTGAGACTCTTCAGGAACTGGATTAAGTGGATTGGACAGGCCACTAGGACTACATAAAGAGCTGAAGACCAAGCTAAAGGTGCAGAAGCCTAAGATACAGCAGCCAGGGTTAAGGATAAGAAGCCTGAGCTATAACAGACCACAGGAGCCTAAAATGAAATAGCAGGAGCCCAAGACTAAGAGACAAGAGTACAAGACCAAGTACAAGGAGTCCAAGATATTGTTGGAAGACTCTAAGTATTGGCAAACCCATATTTTTCCTGGATCCCCTGGGCCATATACCAGAAGATTTCTAAGGAGATCTTCCTTCTGAGAGTGAATAAAAGCCCATTTTGACCCCTATACATATTTCTGAGATACAGTAGTTTTAAAAGCTACGGCAACAACCAAAAATACTTCATATTTAAACAAAATGATTTCAGATTAAAGTGAAATCCAACTTTCAGGTAAAAATATACACTCTGTTAACAGGGTTTATTGGCATTAATGGGCAAAATGAGTCAACACAGCAAAGAAGTGCTCACACACAAAGCAAAACTATTCAAAATACAATCCAAAACACATTGATCCACAAACAAAATGATGTGAGTTGACTTTTGGTGTACATATGTTTACTATGTTAATTGGTGACAAAATACACCCAAGCAAGGTGAGTCAAAACTCAAACCAAAAACAAAACACAATAGCAACTCACTATGTAAATAAAATCACTCACTCAGTGTGTGCAATGGATTGTAAATGAATGATACCAAGGTATCTAAAATAAGACACAAGATCTGAAACGTAAATTTTAAAAATATTGTGTTGGGTGTTTGAATTTGGCAGTAAAATCTAGGAAAATGGGTGGATTTTTTTTGATTATTCTAAAATGGGAGTTGTAAAACCAAAAACAATTAAGAAATAAAAAAATCTATAATTGGGATATTGGGTGAGAAAAACTCTAATTAGATATCCATATTCAGATAAAAGCAAAATTAAAATTAGTGAGTAACTTAATTAAATTTATTTAATATTTTATTAAATTTTAAAATGGAAGGAATACAACACCAGAGTACCAATGCTCCTGTTGTACACCGCAGTTGCAGTTGCCCCTGTGGGTCAAAGAATAGAGTTAGTGCAACTCAAGTGCCTACTCAAGGAGTAGATAGGAGAGGAGAGTTCCATAGTGACACTGCACTGACACAGCTGGTTCAAGGAGCATAAGCTGCTAGGGTGCAGAGCATAATCCATGGGTCCCAAAGCTGACCTGGAAGCCAACCAAGGTCACCACTACAAAGAAAGTTAGAAACAAGGAGGTAGAACTTACTTTGTATGTGTTTGACATTGTGTACTGGTAAGAGTTGGTCTCATCAGCCATGCTAGAGAAGGTAAAGCCTGTACTTGATACTAGCTACAAGCCCTATGTTAGTGATGGCAATCAGGAGGATGACAAGGAGCCCCAGTTCTATCAAACCAATGAGGGACAGCTGGTGTTAAAAAAGGTTGCAGCCTTCTATACCAAGGTACCTATGCCCTGTGTTGTGCCCAATTCCAATGAGTCAATCCCCACCGCTATAAAGCCTGCCCAGAAGCGCATCCCTGACATCAAACGCATCATCCTGCTTAAGCTAATGCGGGAATTGGGTGATTACAAGGCGGCCACAGCCCTTGTTGGAGTGGATCCCAAGTACGCCAGCAAGACCTTCCAAAAATTCATCAATACTGGTCGTGTCCTTGTCACGGAGAAATCCTTGTGTGTTTCTGCCATGCTCACCAAGGAGCATAAATGGGCGATCCACCAGTGGATCACCTGGGACTGGTATCTTGAACTGACAAATATACAGGTGATGATCAAGTCTACTTTTGGGGTTGAGGCTTCCATTTCCTTTTACTACCATCTGCTGAAGAAGATGTGCTTTTCCTGGAAAAAGCTTGGGGTATCTCCATACAATTAAAATAGCCCAACCAACATTGAGACCTGGAAAAACTACGCAGAGGCGTACACTGCCCTCAAAGCCAAGGGGATGGTCAAATTTTATTATATTGACAAATTGGCATTTGTCTTGTCAATGCGCAATGAGTATGGCTATGTCCCCAAAGGCTCCAATGACAGGATGGCTTGGAGTGCTGCAGTCTGCGCCACAGCCTATTCAATGGTGGCTCTCCATGGTCCAAAGGGGGTTGAGCTATACCAAATGATATTGGGTTCACATAACAGCAGGACCTTTCTATCATTCCTCCAATTGGTCCAGGAGCACCTGAGGCGCACAAGCCCTGGCTTCACCAATGTCATTGTTTTGGACAATGTTGGTCTCCACAAAGTGGCTGATATTCTTGAGGAATTTCCAATGATCAACACAAGCATGGCAGTGGGCCCCCAGCAATTGGCCACGGCAAATTTACGCCTTCTCTTCCTCTGAGCTTATTCACCCTTCCTAAATCCTATCAAGGAAGTCTTTGGGTGGCTCAAGCAAGTTGTCAAGCAAGGAACCCCAACTGGGACCAAGGACCTCTTTAATTTGCTGCAGGCTGGGATCCACACCCTCCCAGCTGAGACCGTGGCCAAATTCTATGGCCACGCTGATTTGTTCATCCCCGCCTGCCTTGCCAAACAGCCAATCAATTTAAGGCTTAGCTTGTCCAACTTTTTTATATTTTCTAGTTTACTATTTAAGATTTATTAATTATCATTTTTTATCTAGAAGCTTCTAAGCCCACAATCAGTTTTTGCAGGACATCAATAGATGTAAGTAATTTATTTATTTTATTATATATTATTTTATTATGCCATCTGAGGTAATCCCAAATGCTCAATACTGGATTACGCAAATATATTTATATCACTTTGGTCAAATAAATATAAAAAATGTTTAAAAAAAATTAAACGTAAAATGTATAAATTAGAATTTATTTTATTAACTTATAATTTTATGCTTTTATGAAAACTGTTTCTGCAATATATTTTACAAAACTGGTTTACTGAAATAAAAATTATAAAAATTTATTATAATTAGAATACTATAATTGTAATAAAATTTATTGGAATCATGTTTTTATTGTGTGCGCCTGTGGTGGGTTCTTTGGTATGTACCCACCCCGCAATGGAGGTGGTGCACAACCTCTACTGCCACACTGTGGACTGTGGATACACCCTTATTAAAGTATTTAGCCTGCTGGTAAAAAGAAGGATGGTGAGGTAGGAATGGAGGAGCAGCTTTTCTGGTGGGGCTGCAAACCCAAAGATGCCAGCCAGGACCAGGGCATCCTGGATGACGTGATCCACCAAGTCATACCCAGGGGGGCCTTCTTCCCGTCCAAGGAGAGCCTGGCCTTGTTGATTCCTAGGAGGACCCCATCAAGATCCTCCACACTGGCGCCCATTCCAAAGTAGAAGAGATACTCAAGGTAAACCACCAGATGAAGCCTTTTCCTAGCAAAGGCTTCTGTAAACTTGCACAATTTATTGAAAACTGCACTGATATTCTTTTCATGCTTGGTCTTTGTGAAGGTCAGCTCCATGGCTGCAGGGACCCCCATCTTGTTGGCACTCCAGGCCAACCCAAAGTTCACAAGGAGGATTTTGTCTTCTTGACAGCTGTTGCGTCTGCAACAGCCAAATTTTCCCACCAAGAGCCCAAAGTTCTCTAACAGGTAAGATTTGGTGTGCTCCACTGGGAAGTAAAAGCAAGAAGCCTCATGTGCCTGCCCATCTCCTGTATATTCTTGAAGGGGAGAGTTTCCAAGACGTCCCAAACAAGCTAAAATGAGTTTACACAGTAAACTCTACTAAGAACCACCAGGTCCAGGCGGACCAATTGGGCATCCTTGTAGGCAGTAACTGCCCACTTGGATGCCCTCTTGCATGCCCTCTTGGCATGTGTAAGTTCAGCCAACGCCTCCTGCAACATCAGAAAGGACCTGTGGACCCTGTCTTTGAGCTCCTGCAAGACAGGGGGGACAGATAGAGTTTTTTTGCCATGTAAGTGGCAAAATTTGAATAGAAGGTGAGCAGGACAAAAGGAAACGGGACCCAGCAGAGTTCACCGCCAATGTTCTCTAAAAAAAGGTAAGTATTTTGAAATTGTTATTTTTTTGATTTTTTAGATTACCTTTGCAGGTTTCCTCCTTGCCAAAGGCTTCAGCAGGCTTTGCCATTCTCAGCACAAGTAATTGTGCTGGCAAGTCAGTGTCCATGGTTCTTGCGCGCTTTGCAGGTTTGAGATGTTCATACATCTCAGGGTTGTTGACCCAGATGGACGGCGCGGAGAGGGCAAAGAACTTGAATCAAAGGCCTTGCACAACATTCTTCTGGACATTTAAAAGCCATTTAATTGTTGTTTTGGGGGTGTCTGGATTCTTGACCATGAGTGCCTTGAATGACATCTTTTCAATTTGTCCCCTTCAAGGACGGCAGCCTTAACTCTTGCTTTGACCTTGCAGTCAATCTCTTTAATTTCAGTAATTGCTGAGTCAAGGTCCTTCAATATCTTCTCCAATTCTCTCATTGCTTTTTTACTAACCTTTCCATATGTTTTTATAGCTTTCATCCCAATAAACTCTGTGTTATTCTGATATAATTGCCTCTTTGTTTATCCCTGTTTGTTTTCACATTACTCCATTATCCCATTTTTACCAATTGTGTATATGTTTACACTCAACTCAGTATGTGTTGTTTGCTTTGTTTTGGCATTTTCAGTTAATTGCCATATTATTTTTAGCACTTTGTACTACCCCTTGAGATAATATTAACAACAATGCAGTGATCAGCTAAATTTGAATTAGAGAATTAACAGTTAACTGTGTTTAGATAAAGTTGTTACTGAGCCAAATTCAAACCTTAATGATAAACTTTAAGCCACTCAGGAGCTGAGTGATAAAGTGATTATTGTGACATAAAGGGTTATTCAATAATTCTTTGATGTATGTGCGCTAATCATATTAATTAGCGCGCATACATCAAAGAATTATTGAATAACCCTTTATGTCACAATAATCACTTTATAACTCAGCTCCTGATTGGCTTAAAGCTTATCATTAAGGTTTTGATTTAGATCAGTAACAAATTTATCTAAAAAAAAGTTAACCTATAATTTTCTAATTCAAAATTAACTATAACCAAATTGTTGTTAATTTTTTCACAAGGGGCTGTGTTTGGGTACTAAAAATAACTGTGTTCTAGATCTAGATACATGGCATAGTAAATTTATGATCTTATAGAAATAAGCTGAACATAAAGAATAAAACCAACTATAAACAAAAAGAGCCTAAACAATTGAAATTCAAAATAAAGATAATATAATTAGAAAATGTTTGGTGACAGGAGTTTATTGGGGTTGGGAAGAGTGATGCCTAGGAGGCAGAATAGCGCAGGAAGGAAGATGTAGAGGCAGTGCTGGCCTGGGGGTCTGGGATTGGGTGGGTTGGGCTTGCAGGTGAGGGGTGTTGGTGGCAGGGGTGGTGGCAGAAGATTTTGCATGATGGCTGCCATATAACACTTGTCGTATTTCCCATTGGTCATTGGTTAGATGAGCTGGTAGGTGGCAGTGGCCTGAGGTGGAAGGCACTTGTCTTTCTGTGATTGGTTGCACATGTTCACATGAAAGACAATTTGGGCAAACAAGTCAGCCATTATTTGGCAGCCAAAGAGAAAATTGTGGTCAAGGACCCCAAGATAAAGATCATTAAAAGCCTGAGGGCAGCACTCCTGTAGTGTATCTCTAATTTTAAAGAAGACAACATCAGCCAGATGGATGTTTGCGTGGCCAGCTGGGTACACAGAGGCCTGGTGCCCGTGTTGCTGGATGGCCTCAAGGGCAGTGGAGCTACCCTCCATCTGGTGACTCAAGAAAACCTGATGCTTTGAATTTGAGCCATCTCAGGAGTCAAGTAATCCACTAAGGATGTGGCTGTACAAGTAGCCATCAATGAAATCTGGGTTTGTCTGATAGTAGATGAAAACCCTTGGCTGAAACAGCCAGAAATGCACCAATAAATATCCCCTTATTGACCTTCTTCCTTTTATTCTTGGCAACAGCTTTTACTTGCTCACCAAAATTGGAAAAAGCAATCAATAACTTGTAGTACGAGACAAACATGCTGTCATCTGTTAGACTAGTCAGGCATCAGACCAGGTTTGATTCAATGTCTAGATCATACAGGGAATCCTCAGTGTCATTCCATTGGTTGCCAGCAAAAGGGTAAGAACCTGTATAGAAGCCACCTTTCTGTACATCCAGAGCTTCACCATGCGCTCAGAGACCCATATGTTATGGTGCGTAAGCTGTTTAAGGATCTGGGTTAGGGAAAGCTTGGGGTCCCACTGGAGGAAGTCAAGCATGATTAGGTATGCCTCAGATATTTGTGACTTGGGGGCCTTCTTGGGCTTCTTGGCTGTCCCAATCAGATTCCCCCTATTCATCAGGTTGTTGAATTCCCGCATGACAGTAGCTTGGGTAAATTGCAACTGGGTGGCAATCTGTTCCCAGGACAGGCCCTGTAGATTCAGTGCCACAATTTTCTGAAGAATTTGGGCGGTGATTATTTGTTGCTTGGGGCGCTGGGTCAGGGGAGCTGAAGCCTGATTAGCTGTAGGGGGCAGGTTGGCTAGCGGTAGGAAGTTGTTCCAATTAAGATTACCATCCTGATTGGTTGGTTGGTGGGCAGCTTGTGCAGGGATAGGTACATGAGCAGGGATAGAGCTAGACACTATGTGACTACTGAACAAGTCAAAGCCATATGGGCCAGGGGTCATTAACAGGTCAGCTTCCTTGTTACCCGCCTCAAAGGCTTGGGTGTAAACAGGTGCCTCCATGTTCTGAGCCTCACCTCCATTGAAGCTGGCTTGTGCTGTTGGCTTGGCTGCTGGCACCGTCAAAGATATTGCTAGTAAAAACCATTGTAAAAAACCTAGGATGAAATCACTAAAAGTAGAAATTTTAAAGATTAATGATTTTTTTGTAATCTTGAGTCCATATTTGGAAGGTTCTCAAAACCATTGCATACAAATCTGGAGCCATAAAGAATGAATAAAATGCCTTTGTTCCTAAATTGGATAGCTGTTGATTGGCTGTTAAACTGTTATATTTCTATTTTAGGCTGCTCATACTACACATTTTGTGTGAGTTCATTTTTTTGTGCTTGTGGAATCTTGATTCTAGATTGCTATAATTTTTTTATTTTAGTTCTTCTGTTGAGCCCTTGAATGAATTTTGATTGGATTATAATATGCTTCAGAGGTAGGACACATCATTTCAAAATGGCACTTTGATTTATGCCATCTCAAATTTAATTTGAGATGGCGTTTTTTGCGTTAGTGATTTTGAATCACAAAAAAATAAAATAAACAATGAGATAGTTAAAATTTACATATACCTTTATAATGTGGCATCTCAAATGTATGTTATCTCAATTCTGTCACTTCAAGTCAGATAAATTAAATCTTATTTTGCTAACCTTATTTACATATGAAATCACTTAGTGTGGTGCGTGTTTACGCCATCTCAACTTTACCCCATTTTGAATCACACCATTTATCTTAAACTAAAATAAGCTTATACCCAAACTAAAACAAAGCATGTGGTATAATGCCAGAAGATGTTCCTAAAGTATTAATCAAAGACACTTATAATAAGAACAACTTAAATAGATGCCACTATGATAGTCCTTCTAGTGATTGTCATTGCTGGGTAAAAAAACCAGTTTTGTTATATGTAATTTATAGCTTTATTATACATGGATACATTGATAAGGGATTCCTAAATAAAATTATTTTAATAGTGATTTTAATATGGAAAGGGATGATTACGCCATTTCAATTTACGTCACTTCAAATTCCATCAAGTTTCATATCACCCAATTGATTTGATGCGCACAATGGATAGGGGAAAATAAGGAGAAATCACCTATGACACCAGGCTACGCTATATAAATTCCCCCACTGCAATTCTTGCTTTCCACTTTTCAAAAGTACTAGTTCACACCAAAAACTATATTAATAAAAAATGTAAGAAAACATATGAAACTTTGCAAATGTATATTTTTTGGCCTCCTCTAAACAACTGGGTACTTTTTAATCCCAGTTGTATGAGCTAATTTTTGAGAAATTTAAGTTTTACTCTTTAGCCTGGTTGAGGTAGCTCCACCAAAAATTTGTTAATTTAATATAAAAAATGGTCAAAAACACTATGTTTTTGAGCTAAAGCACCTTGATTACGTCACTTTGAAAACACCATTTTGACTTGAAGTTTTCAGTCAAAACTCAAAGTTTTGCATATTTGCGTTACTAATAAAAAAATTATTTTTACAGAATAAAAAACATTGAAATTTTGATAGTATATACTTTTTAATTTCTTCTACAATTCTAGGTAAAAAAATTGATACTTTTATATTAAAAACATTCTCATTTTTCTCTTTAAAAACAACCCCCAAATTAATCATATTTTCATCTCAATTCACTTTTATATGCCTCCCAAGTCAACTGCCAAAGCTCCCCCCAAGGTCCCAACTCCATCACCTGAACAAGAGGGATACAGTCCTACCCCTCCTCACTCTCTATTTGTTTACTCCCCCTCTGATCCTCAAGAGAAGTTGTTCAACTTCAATTGGCATTCTGACCCCACTTCAGAGCCTGAGGATGAAGAGGAGCCTGAGCCTGAGCCTGAGCCTGGTCTCCTGCAGATGAGCCAATTGAGCTCTGGGATCTTAACACCATCTACAACATATGCAAATGAAATGACACCTTTGCTATTCCCACAACATACCCTATCAGCTATCAAATTATGCCTAAGAAAGGGGGTGCTGGCTTTGTCTACAAGGGTTACAGCTTCAGCTATAACAACAAGAAGAAAACCATCTGTCAATATCACTTCAAATGTGATAATGTTGGCTGCCCTGTAAGGCTCACTACTTTGGGTTTACAAGATTCAAAGCTCTAACTGTTAACTAAAGCTGTGCTGAGCCTTTTGACCCTCTCTATCAACTTATCTGCTGGTTTCTTTGAAAGGTGATTCCAACCACAAAGGATCAAACTGCAACTGAGGTTGTCAAAAATGTGCTCCTTAATTTAAATGATACCCAACTAGTAACTGTAGGTGGTGGCTCAAAATTACAGAGATATTTCATTGATCAGAGATATGCTCTGAGCACTGAAGGCGTCAGTGCAAGCTCCATTGACCAATTTATCATTACTGAGGAGCAAAAACTATCTTGCCATGAGGAGAGATTCCTTCTTTGTTATTATGGTCAACATGCCCCAGAGCGTATCATCTGCTTTGCAAAAAGCCAGGATCTGCGCAACCTTCTCAAGTGCAAGACCTGGTTTGCAGATGGAACTTTCTCAACCTGCTAAAAGCTCTTCAGCCAGCTTTGGAATATCCATGGGCAGCTTGGTAATCTAATCCTTCCCATTGTCTTTTTTTTTCTTCCCAAAAAGAAGCAGGAAACATATCTTTGGGCACTCACAATTTTAAAGACCAAACTGGATAAAATCCTTCTAACTATCAAAGAGAAGCTCATGGAGACTAGAGGGCGCAAGAAGAAATCCATCTCCCAAGGAGAAGTTGCTCCCACCCAAACCAAAAAGCAGCCAGAAAACCTTCCCTATAATTAATATCTGGTAGTGGATTTCAAACAGGCTCAGGCAAATGCCTTTATTTGTGTCTTTAAGAGCTCCCCTCAGGGATGCTACTTTCACTTCCGGCAGGCACTCTGCTGCCGCCTCCAAAAGTGCTCTGAACTTCATGAACTGGTCTACACTGAAGGCACCAAAGAAGCAAAGGACGTTTTTAATTGCTTTGCTGCCCTTGCCCTTGTGAAAAAGGGGGAGACCAATGCCTTTTATGATGCCCTCCTCTGCCATCCTTATATCTAGGCCAACCAGGCAGCCTTTTCTCTGTTCATTGAGAATTTTGAAACTCAATGGGTTGGAGTGTTTCAGGGAGCACACTGCATTAGAAAAGGCAGTGAATCAATCCAGTGGAACTGCTATAAGCAGGTAAAAGATGGTTTAATAAAGACCACCACTTCCCTTGAAGGGTGGCATAGCCAGTTTGCTACAAGGGTTAGGGTTCATAAGCCCAAATTCAATAAGATCATGGTCCATTTAAAAACCCAGCAGGCCATCTCTGCCCACCTCTTTAAGAATGGTATGAAGACCAAAGGCAACCCCCCCAAGCAGACCAAAGCAATGAAAAAGTACACTGAAATCAGCAAGGTGGTCCTTGCCTACTATCCTAAGGATAGAAAGCTTGAGCATCTCAAAGCTATCTCAGTTGCCCTTTCAACAAATTTATGATCCTTCCTCAATAAACTATTCTTTATCTTCTCTCTTATTTCCTAAGATTTTACCATTCTTTGACTTTTTTTGGTATTTGGTACAATTCTATGCTTATTTTAAAGTATGGATCAAAGTTATAGTAGATGAAAATAGTTGTTCTTGTGTATGTTTTAACTTTTGGGCTTTACGTAACTATGTTGCTACTAATTGACCCCATTTTTATTGCAGATTTGAAATACAGAGGCTTTTTTAAGCCTAGAAATTTTTTTGAATTCTATTTTTTGGGAATTTTTTGGGTAATTTTTGGAGTTCAAAAAATCTAAAATTTTAAAACTGCTTTTTCTTAGTCAAAATGCTGTAAATCAAAATGGCATTTTTACTATAAAATCAAAATAGCTAGAAATCAAGATGGCGTATTTTGACATGCCATTTTTTGAGATACTGTTTTTGAAATGGCATGCCCTACCACTTCAGAATAGCATTCATCTCACTTTTTGTGTCAGTTCATTTTGTTTGTGGTTTGAACTACACTGCTTTATGTTTGATAAAATTTGTATGATGGGCTAGTGAAATTTTGTTTTTTGTTTGACAGTTCATTTATTAACTGAAATTTTATAAATTAATTAAATCCTGAATCTTGCGCAACTTGGATTTTGTTCAAATTTGAAATCATTTTGTTTAAATCTGAAGTATTTTTGGTTGTCTCTATAGCTTTTAAAACTACTGTACATTTTCCCTTACTAGAGAATGACAATCGCTTCCAGCTAGTCCCTGGCTATGACCCAGGACACACTTTGAGGACTGGCAGAAAGGAATCCCACAGGAACCTCTTTAAAATCATGAAGTGTAAGGTTTGGTGGCCCTGTATGCTCCAAGACATCTTGGACCTCCTCAAAACATGTGTGTTGTGCAAGAAGAACACATCTAAACCTTCACCTCTAAAGTTGGTCCTACTTATCAAAGCCATGGAACCCTTTAAGCAGTGACCCCCAACATTGTAGGGCCCCTTCCCAAAGACAGGCTAGGCAATAAATACATCATTACAGGTATTGACTAATTCACCTGTTGGCCAGTGGCGTGGGCAACCACTAACCATACCGCCACTACCATTACCTGCTTCATTGGAAAAGAAATTGTGGCCTGCTTTGGGTGGCCCAAACTTCTTATCACAGATGATGGACCCAAGCTTGAAGGGTACATCATGAAGGTGTATGGCTCTAATAATGCCCTCTAACAAGTAGTCATTACTCCTTACCATCCTCAGGTCAATGGGAGAGTGGAGCACCTAAATGTTTTGTTGGTCCAACTGATTGCCAAGATCTCTCAAGATCACCCCAACACTGCGTGGACTGAACACCTGCCCACCACCCTACTAATTTTACAAGCAAGAATTAACAGGGGTACCAGGTTTAGTCCCAGCACCTTGGCCTTTGGGACCCCTGACAGCCTGACAGGGGTAGAACAAGGGAAATCACAATCCACAGCTCCCAGAAAACCCCCTGACAACTACCCCCTCCCTGATCAGTGGTGTGCCAAGGCCTGAGACATCAAACACAAACAGATCAAGGGGGGACAAAGCAACTTGAGGCAAGATATGCCGTGGGTGACACTGTCTATGCCCTCAACCCCAACTCTGCCAAATTGGAGCCCAAGAACTTGGGACCCTTCAAAATAGCTGTGGTCCATGAAAACTATACCTATCAACTTTAAGACGCCCAAGAAAACACCAAAAAGCTCCATCATAATTGCTTGTGCCCCTGCCACACCTCCCCATACAAAAGTTGTTTTTGCGGACCTTCTCAGACCTTCTGCAAACTCAAACCTGGTTTCTGACAACAAGCAGGGGGCAAGGGAGGGGTTGCAACCAAGTTTCTCTCTTTGCCTGCTAATATATCTTACAATACACAGGGGGCACTCAATGAGTTGCCCCAGGACATATTTAACGGCATGGATCAATCTGATGGTAGCGTTGAATTTCAGGCACTATCTCCTAATAAAGAGCACTGCCAATTTGGCTTGCAATCCCCACACAAGTTATTGCTTGGCTTCAAACCTTACATGGAACACTCCACTATGCCATCCACTGTGAGGTTCCTGTCCACCAGTCCCCAAAGTGTGTCCTGGGTCATAGCTAGCAACCAACTTGGAGGAGTTATCATTTCCTAGTAGAGGGTGTTGGCTAGCTAGAAGTTTATACTGAGCCTGCATTAATACAAACTCTTCCAATACTTTTCCTACTGCTAGGTGGACATCCCCACCATGCACTTGTACTTCAGATGGTGCTAAATTTTCTGTAGGCCTATACCAGCCTTTCAGCAACCTAGTAAACTCATTCCCAATGAGCTCCTGTCCCCTTTCTGTCATTTCAAGGTGCCTAGTCAACCTCTCCCACTTTTCCTGGGAGGTTTTACTAGTGCAAACCTTCCACAACTTTGAAAATAAGTATCCTCTTCCCCTTAGCCAGGGTAAAATATGTGGTGTAATTCACTAATGGGTCCTATCTGTACTACTTAGAACTTTGAGCAGGGGTCAAAATAGGCTTTTATCCACAGTCAGAAGGAAGATCCTCTTAGAAAATTTTTGGTATATTGCCTGGGGGTCTAGAAAACAATAGGATTTCCCAATACCTTGGAGTCATCCAATAATATCTTGGACTCCTTGTACTTGGACTTGGGCTCCATTTCCTTGGTCTTGGACTCCTGATCTTGAGTCTTGGGCTCCTGTACTATGATCCAGCTCTAACTCTTCAGCTCTAGTTCCAGCCTCTTTGTCTTGGGCTCCTGCACCTATATTTGGTCTCCTACAACTTTGTCTCATTCTTAAGTCCTCTGTGTAGTCTTTGTGGCCTTTTTAATCTACTTGTGTCAGTCCCTGAAAAGCCTCAGATAGCTTCCCTTTTTATAGCTCCTTGTTTAATTCCTGATTTTCTCTTGGAACTCTTTTTTCCAAAGCTTAAACTATCCAGTTTCTCTCTCTCTACAATATATTAAACTTTATGACTTAGTTTAGCCAATAAAAACCCAAATTTTCTGCTTTTTTCCCTCATTTTTTAGGCTTTAACTCTTCAGCTAATGCCCTCACAACACTAATTGGCTGAAGGTTAGAGCCTGTTTGATCAAACACTTGGATTCAATGGTTTTACCAAACAGTTTGTCCAAACTAATTGCTCTTGACCCTGGTTCAAATCTGGTGCTATCTTGCCCTGGATAAACACCTGCTCTGTGTTTCAAACAATTTTGCTGTGATTCCTGTCACATTTCTCTAGCAAATCTTGAGCGCTTTTGCCTATGTTTTAATTAAGGGATTTTCAAACCCTTGATTCTTCAACGTTTCTATGAGTTTCCCCACATTTTCTTTAACCTTTTAACACTCTTAACTCGCCTGTTGCTTGCTTTTTGCCTTTCCCCTTCATTTTGGCAAAACTACAATATTTGTTTTCACAGTTTCTCTGACCTGTTTCTGGTCCCTTCAGGCTCTTCAGATTAAAATAAATCTTATTAAATTTACAGTTTAAACACTGTAACTTGTTTCCTTTTCTTCTTTTTTATTTTATATGATAATCAATTCAGCCTTTTCATCATTTTTCTGACAGAATTAATTAATTCTTTTACTGCTTCTTTCTTATTATTTTCTCTTTCAAAAGTCCAACACCAGTATTCTAGCTCCTGTATTCATTCCAGCTAGTTCTTCTGAGCCATTCTCTAGTCTCTCAGCTAGTCCTTAACCATGATCTTCTGGTTCTTCTCAGTCTAGCAATCAATCCTTCCCAGTCTATTAATAAGTCCTTTCTAGGCTATCAACCAGTCCTCATCATGAACCATCTTGGTTCCAGTCCTTGCTATGAGCCAATTTAGTCCCATCTGCACCATGAACCATTTTGGTTCCATTCCTCAATATGATCTTTCTGTCCCTCAACTAGTCTTCACTATGATCATACAGTCTGTCTTACTAGTCTTCACTGTTGATCCTACACTATGAACCACAGTGATTCCATTGTCAGTCCCTGTTACCAATACCTCAGAACCAATCAATTAGTCTACAAGGCTACTAGCATTTGACTGGACCCTTGCAAGTATCCTCTACTTAGGTCATTCAACCAGACAATCCTCATGTCTGTGCAGTTGTCTTTACCTACTCAGGTGGTTAAGTATGAGCTTTCAGGTGCAAAGTAACCTACTTTACTTCCCAGAGGCCTGGTCATACCAGGTTCTGCAACTGCTTCCCCAAGCAGCTACACTGATAACACCTCTGAGTATATCCATGCTCCCAATGATAGCTTTGGGACTTCCCCAAAGCCCCCAAGGAAACATAGAAAAGGACATCTTACCAGTCCATTAAGTAAAGTGCTTGCTCACAGACCTCCTGTAAGTGCACAAGGGCACGCAAAGCTATCTTAACTCCTCCCTTCTCTGACAGCCCATGCTATCTGCCAGGGTTACATCTTTCACTAGCCCTGGTATCCTGTGTTACCCACCAGGGCAATACACTCCCCACCTCTAGCAGCTAATATTCCCTGCTGGGTGGAGACATCTAACTAGCCAACAGCAGCCAGCATTCCCTGTTGGGCTATCACATTCCTCACCCCTAGCAGCCAAAGTTCCCTTCTGGGCTGGTCCCTAGTTTGCCTCTAATAGCCCTTTTTTACCTACAAAGCAGGTCTTACCTCCCCTAGTATCTAATGTTCCCTAATGGGCCTCTATCTGTAAAAATCCACTAGACCTTCCTGTGGCTAACATTAGCCCCACCTGCAAAACCACCCAACATGTGGACTGTCATATAACCCCTTTTGGCCTTTTTCCTTTCCCCATATGCTATATTAATCACAATATTCTACAATAAACTACATCTTATTCTATTCATTATTTTCCTTTCTATTGGACTGTTGTCTTACCCAATTAATTACTGAACTATAATTGGTTTAATTGCAACATTTTGACCCTAAACATACAATAAACTAAGGAACTCTTTTTATTAGTATCATTTTAAGACTTTATAAATATATCAATTGATGTAATGAAATAGATAGGATTTATTATTTAGTGTTGAGGGAAGACAGCATTCCAAGAGAGAGACAGAAAATAACTTTGAGCAAGATAACCTTTATTGAGAAGAGAGGAGATCCTTATACATTGTCAAAAACCATTGAGCCATCAAGGGGGTGAAACATGTGGCATCTATCCAGATAAATGTGACCATACAACAGCCACCTTAGGTTAGATTAGTTCAATAATATCATATCCAATCATTAAGATTCTAGGTTGGATTTCATATTTATATGGATAGATTTCAAGAATTCTGTGAATAGGAATTCTAGTAAAGTCTGGTATCTTTGTGAATAAATTTAGGAATCCCAAAATTAATTAGGCCAAGCTGGTTGATGTGATCTAGTTAGGATTAATCAAATCAGTCCTGGAGACCTGGTATCTTTTAAAACATTTATTTAACCAGGAAGTTTAAATAAAACCAGGGATTAAATTAACAGGAAGTTGATTCCAGGAACCAAAATATCTTCACAGTGTCAAGGAGCTGGATGTATGGATGTTCTGGCTACCACCAACCCACTTAACATTCAGTCATCACCTAATTTGAGTGCCTTTCCAATATGCAGTTAAACATGCTGGAAATGGCAACAAGCCAATATCACATGACTGTCCAAGTATCCAGGAACTTGAACCCATCCTGCACATGACCATCCTTATCTTTGATCTGACTTAAATTCCCACCACAGCACATGCTATATAAGTCTAAAGTATTATCTGGTAAAATATACTTATTATATTCTTAAATTCCATATTTGAAGCTTCCCCACAAGTTGATCCTCATCACTGGTAGCAGCTACAGATTTTCTACCACACCCATGAAAGAGAAAATGACTGAACAGAACCTTCCCACCTTTGCTCACATACTAAACCAGGCCACATCCCAGGAGACCTGGAAAATGTACTTCTGCGCTCACAACATTGACAAAGATATATCTAGTGTATGCACCATAATTGAAGGGCTGGTCATGCCCAAAGCATGCACCAAGCTAATATAATAAAGTTGCTCTCTCTAATCATAAACAAATACAAAAATGCCTATACATAGGCAAAGTTACCAACACCAAGTACATTGGTATTGACAATTTCTTTGGTAAAAACAAAGAACATATCATCAACTGGCTGGACCACTCAGCTGCTAAACTCCGCGCCAGCCGCATCCCCCACAAAGAAATGGTCCAGGAAGCCAGCAAGCGCCTGTACAAGGCTGCAGCTAACTGGTTTGCCACCTGGGTTGGCTCACAAACTGACAACCAGCTCAATAACTGGGAAGAGTTAAAAGCAGGACATCACCCACAACTTCTGCATCACTGAATCCCTCTAAGACATTGCAATGCAGCCCAGCAATCTTCCTCAGAAGACCATTATCACAGCTTACGCCAATGAATTTGAAGAGATATGTTGCAAAATCCAAACCCCAGCACAATCTGACAAGATACACACTATAGCATCATTAGTCAATATAATAAAAACCTTATTTGCTGCCCTCATCCATCCAGAGGCTAACACCTACATGCCTGCGCTCATTACAGAAGCCAAGCGCACAGAAAAACACGCAAACATGGAATATGCAGCATGCAACAGCAACTGCTCCTCCAACAGCAATGGCAGAGAAAATTCCATCGGCAAAAAACGCCAAAACACCAATCATAGCAACAGCAACTCCAATCAAAACAATGGCAATTTCAGCCAGAGCGCAAACCGCTCCCATCCCAAGAAAGAGGACACTGCCAAAGTAAATAATGCTGAAACAGCAACCCACTATGAATATGACCCCACATTCTCTGACCTCAAAGGTCTCAAAACAGAGGAACATGGAAAAGAGGAGGGGGTGACAGGCTTAAGTGCCCCTGTCTCTCCCCAATACAACAAGAAACTGTACCAAGGCACAAACTTTACTGCTCCCATCCCATGTGTCCTGCAATCCTCCATTTTTATGAACATAAAAATTAAAGATTGCTCACAACTTCTGGTCTACCCATGCTCTTATAAATCACATACATATAAAATTTTATTTGTCTCTGGTGCACAACACACCATGGTAAGCAAGCTATTTGTAACCAAATACAAAATACCAGTTGTCAAATCCAACTTCAAATATGCCAGAATAGCAGAAAAATCAAAAGTTCTACTTGAAGGCAAAAGAACTCCCTTCTGAATTGACCTCCAAGGCATACAAACTTCCATCAAAGTACTATTCATGAACATCATAAACTATGATATTGTAGCAGGCATATACTGGTTCACCCAAGTGAACCCCAGCATATGTTGGAAAACAAAAACCATGACCATCAAACAAAATGGAGTCAATTTCAACAAACTCAAAGAACCTAACAATCTCATCCTAAGAGACACAGTATTTATTCAAATTATAAATCAGGACAACTTGGAACTTCTAATCAAATTCAGTACCCTCCAAATAATGAAGTACGCCAAATTCAATAACATACAAACAACCAAAATTCAATACCCAGAACTTGCAGCACTCTTAAAAGAATACACCCACGTATTTGAGGAAGAGCTAACAGACCCCCCCCCCCAAATAGGAAGTCAAACATGACATTATTTTATACAAGACTATGCCCAAACCTGGACCCCTTTATAGCCTCTCTCCATGGAGACAAACCCCCTCAAAAGTCACATTGAGGATAACCTAGCTAAAGGCTTCATTCTCTCATCAGAATCCCTGTGGGGGGGCAGCAGTGTTTTATGTAAAGAAAAAGGAAGGCTCACTCCATCTAGTAACAGACTACAGAGCTCTCAATGCAAACACAGTAAAAAAACACATATCCCCTCCCACTCATATAGGACCTGTTTGCATGACTTGCTGGAGCCAAACTTTTCTCCAAAATTGACCTCACCTCAGGTTACAACCAAATTGAACTAAAAGAAAAGACATACCAAAAACCTTGTTCTGTACACAATTTGGATCATTTTTAATCTAGGGTAATGAACTTTGAGATGACTAAAACACCTGCAATGTTTATTACAATGATGAACCAATCACTAAACGGTCTCTCAAATACATTATGCTACCTTGGCAATATCATCATGTTATCAAAAACCAATGAGAAGCACCTAATACATGTCTACAAGACACTCAATCAACTTGCAAAGCACAAAATTTGTGCCAAGCCTAGTAATTGCCAATTTATAGAAAATAAACTCTTGTTCTTGGATCACATTGTCTCTGACAGTGACATCAAAGCAGATCCAGATAAAATAAAAGCCATAAACAACATACAATGCCCCTCCTCTGTTAAACAAGTTAGATGCTTTCTCAGAATGATAGCTTACCCAAGGAAATACATCAAAGACTGCAGGAAACTAACTGCACCAATCAATGAACTAGCCAAGGGTAATGCCAAAAAGAAATTCATCTGGATGCCAGAATGCAACAATAATTTCCAACAATTAAAACAAACTCTGATTGAAGCACCAATCTTGCAATACCCTAACAACAACTGGTGCTACAAGCTTGATTCAGATACCAGCAACACCGCCATTGGCATAGTCCTGCGCATCTGCCAGCCAGGGCAGCAAGAGTTTCTGCCAGTATGTTACAAAAGTAGAAAACTAACCAAAACTGAGTAGAGGTAACCCATACAAAACAAGGAATTGCTAGCAATATACCACACATGCAAGAAATGTAGATGTTATCTAGAAGGATATTTAAATGTCTGAGTACTAACTGACCATAAATCCTTAATCTATTTCAAAACTCATAATGCACTTGCATGGCAACAAGCCAAATGGTTGTCCCTGCTGGAACAGCTCAATTTAGACATAAAATAAAAAAGGGGGCAGAGCTGATGCTCTCTCTAGGCTATGTCAGCCAAGAGAGGACTGTCCTGACCACCTGGACCCTGACTGGCCCAACCTATATAACACTGAGTACAAGACAAAAGGGAAAGACCCCTCCACACATCAACTAACCCACAATACATTAGTAAGCAATGAAAACCATTTACACATATCAAATGGCACAGTATACCGCATTTTTAAATATAAACATATTCCCTACATCCCACTTGCACAAAGAGTTGACATCATATTAATACATCACCTTCTACTAGGACACACAAAGTCTAACAATCTATACCTCACTTTAAAAGAGATAGTACAGTGGCCCCATCTTAAACAAAACATAATCAATGTTCTAAAAAAGTGCAAAGTGTGTGAGAAATACACCAGCACCAAGGCTCCTCAGCCAACAGTTAACCCAGTACCTGACCCTGAACCATTTAAGATTTGGGGGCTGGTCGTAGTGTGACCCTTCCCAGAAACCAAAATAAAACAACAATTCCTAATTTTAGCCATCAACTTTGCTATACACTTGCCTATCTTCTAGGCAACAAAGAATCACAAAGCAGAAACAATAAATTGTTTCATCAATAAGGCAATAATAGCTAACTACAGTACTCCAGACTACATCATAACTGATGGAGCCACAGAGCTAGAAGGTCACTTAGTAAAAAACAATTTAAAAGCAAAAAATATCAAACATTCCACAACCTCACCCTACAGGCCACAGGCCAATGGAAGAGTTGAACGCCTAAACGTCAGCCTTATCAGAACCCTAGAGAAAATAATGGATGACAAAGCCAAAGACACATGGCCATTATACGTGAAGCATGCATTATTAGTATCTTGGGTATGCACCAACCAAGGGACAGGCTACTCACTGTTTGAGCTAACATACAGATACAAACCAGAGATAGTCACCCACAATAACCAACTGTATATGAAAATTCCCCCAGAAAAACCTCCCACAGTAGAACAAGCGTCAGCGCTACAACACTTATGCCTCAGAGCTAAAATAGCAGAAACCAAAAGGCTCAAAGCACAAAAAGTAACCTCTACAGAGGAACCACTCCTCATCAACTCCCCTGTCTGGGTCCTGGCAGGAAATAGGAAGAAGCTGGACCCAGTACACAGAGGACCAGAAAGAGTCATCAAATACAGACCAGACAGATACACCTACCTGGTTAAGTTACAGGGTGCCTAAGACCCCATCATCAAAAAGTAACACACCCCTGTCTTTGCCTCAGCAAAGGGGAACACTCAACTTGGCTAGTACCAACTAGCAAACAACTCTAGGAATATCAGGCGGCAGCCTTCAAGACAAAGCCCCTCCTGATGTACCAGATTAACCCCTTAATGGGGGTTGTGTCAAGGAGCTGGATGTACGGGTGTTCTGGCTACTGCCAAACCACTTAAAATTCAGTCTTTGCCCAATTTGATGCATTTCCAATATACAGTTCAACATTCTGGAAATAGCAACAAGCCAATATCACATGACTGTCCAAGTATCCAGCAACTCAAACTCATCCCACACATGACCATCTTTATCTTTTATCCAACTTAAATCCCTGCCACAGCACATGCTATATAAGTCTAAAGTATTATCCAATAAAAGATACTTCTTATCTTCTTAAATTCCATATTCAAAGCTTCCCCATAAATTGCTCCTCATCAACAGGATCGACATGTGGCTTATGGCTAACAATTTTAGGTATCAGGGATCCACTCCTGAGGTAGAAGGGAGCCTAAATAGTGAAGATACTGTGAGATGGAACCCCACCAAAGATGATCCTACAGGAATTCCAATCATCAGGGTATTTATCAAATAACCCCACAATTTATATGAACCCAAGAAAGGAGAAAAATGAGTCAATCCATAATAAATGGCAACATAATTCAAGACATACCAATGTGCTCCTGGACAGATCACAGGGGGAGGCAAAAGAGGAGGTGTGGTTTTTATCACAAGTAGGTGGAAACTGATATTTAGTGTAAAATTAATCCAAGGCTGAAGTTTTGGTAGCATCCTTGACCTGTATATTGGAATTAAATTGATGGCAGTCATCAGCAGGGCACCAGAAAACTAGGTAGAGAAGAAGCAGGAAAAATCTCTGCTTCCAGTACATCTAAATTTAAAATTTAGTTAAATACTAATTCACCAAGTAAAAAATACAGGAGACTAAATTTATTGAGTCAGATAATTGAAGTTGTTAGAGCACTGGGGAAAGCCTGAATACTAATCACTAAATACTTAGAATTTGCTTTGGGAATGTGGAATAATTTGAGGTGTAAACTGGGGTGTATGAATTAACCTGTGGTTAATCCCTGGTTGGTCACTTTGATCTGGCTGCTGCCAGAAAGCTTGCAGGATGCAGCTAGCAATAGCCAAACCGGCTAGTTGAATAGGAAGTTGAGTATTTTGCAGAGTGATCTGGGAATAGTCTAGGAAAGCTGGTGTTGTGATTGGTAAGTTATCTGCATCATCATGTGAAGGCTTGGTTGCTAATTGATTATTACAACTTTCCATCTCTGCTGGACTCTCTCTATTGGTTGTAATACTTGGTAAGACTTTCTGATTGTCTAGGCAGTTGCTAATGTGGCTGTGTTTGAATCCATTGGGTTTAGAGGCTTGGACAACATAACCAAACCCGCTTTTGCTTTTTCATTGGTAGGTAAGCTTAATCTGTGCTTAATTAATTAATGATTGATTAATTCCTTTAGAGCAATAGAATTAAACAGGTTCAGAGTTCAAACCCAAAATGTAACTGATTAACTGTAAGCTATTCTGACGTTGTTCTTTATTTAGCTTGTTATTTTCCTAATTACCAGTCCCAAAATCTGAATTTCATTATTTATGAGGCCCAAAGTAAAATTGTGAGGTAACCAAGGTTAAGGCAACAGTTTTACTTCTTGGATATTATCTAACAACCCTAAATCCCCTGTATTTACATCCTGTTCCATCATCATGTTTAGGCTGGAAGGATTATCAATCCTTATATTAGGCCCCCAAACATAGTCAAAAGCTTGTTCATCATATGTTCTGATAAACTAGACTTGGTTGAGAAGAGGTTATATCTCCAAGTTTGACCATCTTGCTCCCAGGAAGAACGTTGGAAAGCTTATATCAATAATTTATGGATAGATCATTATATTAGAGGAGACAATAGATACTTAAAGCTATAGTAGTTTTAAAAAGCTATGGCAACAACCAAAATACCTCAGATTTTAAACAAAATGATTTCAGATTTAAACAAAATCCAAGTTGCGCAAGATTCAGGATTCAATTAATTTATAAAATTTCAGTTAATAAATGGACTGTCAAACAAAAAACAAAATTTCACTAGCTCATTATACAAAATTCTTACAAACATCAAGTGGTGTAGTTCAAATCACAAACAAAATGAACTGACGCAACAAGCAAAATGGATGGATGCTGTTCCAGAGTATATTATAATCTAATCAGAATTCATGAGGCACTGACAGAAGAACTAAAGTGAAACAAAACTTGAGCAATCTAGAAGCAAGATTACACAAGCACAAAAAAAATGAACTCACACAAGATGTGTAGTATGAGCAGCCTAAAATAGTAAAATAACAGTTTAACAGCCAATCAACAGCTATCCAATTTAGGATTAGAGGCATTTTATCCATTTTCATGGCTCCAGATTTGTATGGAAAGGTTTTGAGAACCTTCCGAATATGGACTTGAGATTAAAATAAAAATAAATCATTAAATTTTAAAATTTATACTTTTAGTGATTTTATCCTAGGTTTTTTACAGTGGTTTTTAACAGCAATATCTTTGACAGTGCCAGCAGCCAAGCCAGCTTTAATGGAGGCAAGGCTCAGAACGTGGAGGCACCTGTTTACACCCAAGCCTTTGAGGCGGGTAACAAGGAAGCTGACCTATACCTGATCCCTGACCTATATGGCTTTGACTTGTTCAGTAGTCACATAGTATCTAGCTCTACCCCTGCTCCTGTACCCATCCCTGTACAAGCTGCCCACCAACCAACCAATCAGGATGGCAACCTTGATTCGGAACAGCTTCCTGCCACCAGCCAACCTGCCCCCTATAGCCAATCAGGCTTCAGCTCCCCTGACCCAGCGCCCAAAGCAAAGAATTATTACTGCCTAAATTCTTCAGTAAATTGTGGCACTGAATCTACAGGGTCTGTCCTGGGAACAGATTGCCGTCCAGTTGCAATTTACCCAAGCTTCTGTTATGCCAGAATTCAACAACCTGATGAACAGGGGGAATCTGATTGGGATAGCCAAGAAGCCCAAGAAGGCCCCCAAGTCACAAATATCTGAGGAATACCCAATCATGCTTGACCTCCTCCAGCGGGACCCCAAGCTTCCCCTAACCCAGGCCTGTAACAGCTTGCGCACCATAACATATGGGTCTCTGAGCGCATGGTGCAGCTCTGGATGTATGGGAATGTGGCTTTCATACAGGTTCTTACCAATTTTTCTGGCAGCCAATGGGATGATGCTGAGGATCCCTGTATGATACTGCCATTGAATTAACCCTGGTTCAATTCCTGACTAGTCTAACTGATGATGTCATGTTCATCTCATATTACAAGCTGTCAATAGCTTTTGATGATTTTGGCAAGCAAGGAAAAGCCGCCGCCAAGAATAGAAGGAAGAAGGTCAAGAAGGGGACATTCATTGGTGCATTTCTGGTTGATTCAGCCAAGGGTTTTGTCTACTATTGGGCAAACCCTGATTTCATCAATGGGTACTCATACAGCCACATCCTTGGTGGATTGCTCAACTCCTGGGATGGCTCAAATTCCAAATACTGAGTTTTCTTGAGCCACCAGATGGAGGGTAGCTCCACTGCCCTTGAGGCCATCCAGCAACACGGGCACCAGGCCTCAGTTTACCCCGCCAGCCATGCAGATGTCCATCTGGCTGATGTTGTCTTCTTCAACATGGGATCCAAATTATGGGAGTGCCGCCCTCAGGCTCTTAACAACCTCTATCTTGGGGTCCTTGACCACAATTTTCTCTTTAGCTGCCAGATGGTGGCTGACTTGTTTGCGCAAATGGTTTTCCATGTGAACATGGGCAACCAATCATGTAAGGATAAGCGCCTTCCGCCTTGGGCCACTGCCACTTACCAGCCCATCTAGCCAATGACCAATGAGGAATACCACAATTGTTATATGGCAGCCATCACGCAAAATCCTCCTGCCTCCACCCCCTCCACTGATACCCCTAACCACAAGCCCAACCCACCCAATCCCAGATCCCCCAGGCCAGCACTGCCTCTACGTCTTCCTTCCCATGTTATTCTGCCTCCCAGGAATCACTCTGCCCCGCCCCAATAAACCCCTGTCATCAAACATTTTCTATTTTTATTATCTTTTTTTGATATTAATTGTTCATGTTCTCTTTGTTTATAAATGGCTATATTCTTTATGCTCACTTATTTCTATAAAATCATATATTTACTATGTTGTGTATCTAGATCCAGAACACAGTTATTTTTAGCACTTAAACACACCCCTTGTGAAAATATTAACAACAATTTGGTGATCAGCTAAATTTGAATTAGAAAAATTATAGTGTTAACTGTTTTTAGATAAAGTTGTTACTGATCTAAATTCAAAACCTTATTGATAAACTTTAAGCCAATTTGGAGCCAAGTGATAAAATGATTGTTATGACATAAAGGGTCATTCAATAATTCTTTGATGCATGTGCGCTAATTAATATGATTGGCTGGATATTCTGCCATTGTACGCCATTGCCGCTGTGGCAAGTTGTTGGTGGACTTTTGCTAACCCAGCAGCTGATTTGGCACTAGTCCACCAACAACTTGCCACAGCAGCAATAACATACAATGGCAAAACATCCAGCCAATCATATTAATTAGCCTACATGCATCAAAGAATTATTGAATGACCTTTTATGTCACAACAATCACTTTATCACTTGGCTCCTGATTGGCTTAAAGTTTTTTATTAAGGTTTTGAATTTAGATCAGTAACAACTTTATCTTAAAGAATTTAACACTTAATTTTCTAATTCAAATTTAGCTGATCACCAAATTGTTGTTAATATTTTCACAAGGGGCTATGTCAAGCGCCAAAAATAATATGGTAATCAAGGAAAAAATGCCAACACAAAGCAAACAACACATATTGAGATGAGCATAGAACATATACAAAATGGGTAAAAAGTTGGGATAATTTAGTAGATGGGAAAACAAAAAGGAATGAACAAAGAGGCAACAGTATCAAAATAATATAGAATTTATTGGGGCAAAAGCTATAAAAACATATGAAAAGGTTAGTAAAAAATCAATGAGAGAATTGGAGAAGCTTCTGAAGGATCTCAACTTGGTGATTGCCAAAATAAAGGACATTGACCGCAAGGTCAAAGCCAAAGTGAAGTCTGCCGTCCTCACTGGATACAAAATTGACAAGGTGTCTGCAAAGGCACTAAAGTCAAAAATGCCAGACACCCCAGATAAGACAATTGAGCGCTTACTAAATATTCAAAAAACTGTGGTCAAGGGCCTGCAATTTAAGGCATATAATATTTCTGCGCCGTCCGTCTGGGTTGATGACCCAGAGATGTATGAACATCTATAACCCGCCAAGCGTGCCAGAGCAGAGGATACCAAATTGCCTGTGCAATTGATTGCACCAAGAATGGCCAAGCTGAATGAGGCTGCGGGCAAGGAAGAAATACAAGAAGGTAGCCTAAAAAACAAAAATTAATAAATTATCAAAAAACTTACATTTTTTCTTAGAAAATGTAGACAGCAAACTCTTCCAAGTCCTGGCCCCATTTTTCCCAGCCACCTTTTACACAAATTATGCCACTCATGTGGCAAAGCAATTGTTTCTGTCCCTCCCTGTCATGTTGAAGCTTTAGAACCATATCCACAGGTCCATTCCAATGTTGCAGGAGGCGTTGGCAGAACTTACACATGCCAAGGGGGCATCTTAGTGGGCAGTTACTGCCTACAAGGATGCCCAACTGGTCCGCCTGGACCCGGTTAACCTCAGTAGAGTTTACTGTATAAACTCCATTGATCTTGTTTGGGACGTCCTGGCCACGCTCCCATTCAAGAATGTACTGTAGATGGGCCAGGCTCATGCGGCTGCTTGCTTCTGCTTCCTGATGGAGCACACCATATCTTACCTGTTGGAGAACTTTGGGCATGTGGTGGGTAAATTGGCTGTTGCAGATGCAACAGTTGTAAAGAAGACCAAGATCCTCCTTACCAACTTTGAGTTGGCCGCAAGTGCGGATGAGACAGGACTTCCTGCAGCCATGGAGCTGACCTTTGCTAAGACCTGGCACAACAAGAAGATCAGCGTGCTATATAATAAACTGTGTGAGTTCACAGAAGTCTTTGCAGGACAGAGGCTTCATCTGGTTGTTTACCTGGGGTTCCTATTCTACTTTGGGATGGGTGTGTCTGTAGAGGACCTGGACGGGGTCCTTCTGGGAATTGACAAGGCCCGGCTTGCACTTGCACTCAATGGGAAGAAGGTCCCCCCTGGATACAACTCAGTTGATCATGTAATCCAAGACGCCCTGTTCCTGGCTGGAATATACGGGTTTGTAGCCCCACCTGATAAGCTGCTGCTTCACTCCCACCTGACCCTACTGCCTTTCACCAGCAGGCAGGAGTATTTTAACCAGGTTGTATCCACTGTCCATGGTGTGACATTAGAGGTTGTGCACCACCTCCATTGCAGGGTGGGTACATACCAAAGAACCCACTACAGGCGCACACAATAAAAACATGATTCCAACAAATTTTATTACAATTTATAGTATTCTAATTATAAATAAATTGTCATAATTTTTATTTTTAGTAAACCAGTTTTGCAAAATAAATTGCAGAAACAGTTTTCATAAAAGCATAAAATAATACGTTAATAAAATAAATTCTAACTTATACAATTTTATGTTTAATTTTTTTAAACCCTTTTTTATATGTATTTGACCAAAGTGATATAAATATATTTGCGTAATCCAGTATTGAGCGTTTGGGATTACCTCAGATGGCATAATAAAATAATATATAATAAAATAAATAAATTACTTACATCTATTGATGTCCTGCAAAAACTGATTGTGGGCTTAGAAGCTTCTAGATATAAAATGATAATTAATAAATCTAGAATAGTAAATAAGAGAATATAAAAAAAATTGGAAACACTAAGCCTTTAATTGGTTGGCTGTTTGGCTAGGCACGCAGGGATAGACAAATCAGTGTGGACATAGAATTTGGCCACAGTCTCAGCTGGGAGGGTGTGGATCCTGGCCTGCAGCAAATTAAAGAGGTCCTTGGTCCCAGTTGGGGTTCCTTGCTTGACAACTTGCTTGAGCCACCCAATGACTTCCTTGATGGGATTTAGGAAGGGCAAATAAGCTAGGAGGAAGAGAAGGTGTAAATTTGCTGTGGCTAATTGCTGGGGGCCCACTGCAATTCTTGTGCCAATCATTGAGAATTCCTCAAGAATATCAGCCAACTTGTGGAGACCAACATTGTCCAACACAATCACATTGGTGAAGCCTGGGCTTGTGCGCCTCAGGTGATCCTGGACCAATTGGAGGAATGACAAGAAGGTACAGCTGTTGTGAGAACCCAATATCATTTGATAAGGCTCAACCCCCTTTGGACCAAGGAGAGCCACCATTGAGTAGGCTGTGGCACGGACTGCAGCACGCCAAGCCATCCCGTCATTGGAGCCTTTGGGGACATAGCCATACTCATTGCGCATTGATAAGGCAAATGTTAATTTGTCAGTAGAATAAAATTTGACCATCTCCTTGGCTTTGAGGGCAGTGTACACCTTTTTGTAGTTTTTTCTGGACGTTAATATTGGCTTGGCTGTTTCTGGTGTAGGGGGATACCCTGAGCTTTTTCCAGGAAAAGCGCATTCCCTTGACCAAATGATGATAGAAGGAAAATGAGGCCTCAATCCCAAAAGTAGATTTAACCATGACCTGTATGTTTGCCAGTTCAAGATGGCAGTCCTGAGTAATCCACTGGCAATTGCCCATTTGCGCTCCTTGGTGAGCATGGTAGAAACATGTAAGGATTTCTCTGCGGCAAGGACTTGACCTGTGTTAATAAACTTGTTGAAGGTCTTGGAGGCGTACTTGGGATCCACTCTAACAAGGGCCGTGGCCGCCTTGTAATCACAAGATTCCTGCATTAGCTTAAGCAGGAGGATGTGTTTGATGTCAGAGATGCGCTTCTGGGCGGGCTTTTTAGCAGTGGGGATTGACTCATTGGCATTGGGCACAACACAGGGTATAGGTACCTTGGTATAGAAGGCTGCAACCTTTTTTAACACCAGCTGTCCCTCATTGGTTTGATAGAACTGGGGCTACTTGTCATCCTCCTGATTGCCATCACTGACATAGGGCTTGTAGCTAGTATCAAGTACAGGCTTTACCTTCTCTAGCATGGCTGATGAGACCAACTCTTGCCGGTACACAATGTCAAACACATACAAAGTAAGTTCTACCTCCTTGTTTCTAACTTTCTTTGTAGTGGTGACCTTGGTTGGCTTCCAGGTCAGCTTTGGGACCCAAGGATTATGCTCCGCACCTTAGCAGCCTATGCTCCTTGAACCAGCTGTGTCAGTGCAGTGTCACTATAGAACTCTCCTCTTCTGTCTCCTCCTTGAGTAGGCACTTGGGTTGCACTAACTCTATTCTTTGACCCACAGGGGCAACTGCAACTGCGGTGTACAACAGGTGTATTGGTACTCTGGTATTGTGTTCTTTCCATTTTAAAATTTAATAAAATATTAAATAAATTTCATTTAAGTTACTCCCTAATTTTTTTGCTTTTATCTGAATATGGATATTCAATTAATATTTTTCCCCACCTGATATCCCAATTATAGATTTTTTATTTCTTAATTAGTTGTTTTTGGTTTTACAACACCCATTTTAGAATACTCAAAAAATCCACACATTTTTCAAGATTTTACTGTCAAATTCAAACACCCAACACAATATTTTTAAAGTCTATGTTTCATATCTTGTGTTTTATTTTAGATACCTTGGTATCATTCATTTACAATCCATTGCACACACTGAGTGAGTGATTTTGTTTACATAGTGAGTTGCTTTTGTGTTTTGTTTTTGGTTTGCGTTTTGACACACCTTGCTTGGGTGTATTTTGTCACTGATTCACATAGTAAACATATATACACCAAAAGTCAACACTTACCATTTTTTTGTGAATCAATGTATTTTGGATTGTATTTTGATTGGTTTTACTTTGTGTGTGAGCCCTTTGTTGCTGTGTTGACTCATTTTGCCTATTAACGCCAATAAACCCTGTTAACAGGCTATATATTTTAACCTGAGAGATGGATTTTGTTTAATTATGAAATCATTTTGTTTAAATCTAAGGTATTTTTGGTTGTCACCATAGCTTTTAAAACTACTGTATAATAAATAAGCCCAAGCAATGAATCAAGGTGATTCAGGACAATGATGGATCATTTCTTTATTGTATTAGGAATAAATCCACCCTATTGAATCAGAGTCTGGTTTGGTCAATATAGTAGTTCTGAAAGCTATGATGCCAATAAAAAACCTAATATTTAAACAAAACAAACTCATATTTAATCAAACCCTAAAGTCAGAAAAGCTTCAGGAATCAAATAATCTAAGCATCTTTGGTGAACTAGCAAAATATCAAACAATAAAAAATATCAATAATGCATAATACAGAATTATATCAAACAGCCAACAGCGTAGCTCAAACTAAAAACAAAATGAACTGATACAGAAAATAAGATGGATTAATGCTATTCCAGAATATATTATAATCCTATCTGGATTCAAACAAGGCACCAACAGATGGAATAAAATGAAACAAAAATCTATTAACCTAGAAGCAAGATTTCATAAAAACAAAACAAAATGAAGTCACACAAGACATGTAGTATGAGCAGCCTAAAATAGAAAAATGAAGGCATAAAACTTTAAACTTCTGCTTTTAGGGATTTTTCCTGTGTTTTTTTAAGATGGCTTTTACTAGCAACATTTTTGTCAGCACCAGCAAGCAAGCCAGAAGCCAAGACAGCTTTTGTGAAGGAGAGGCTCAGAACATAGAGGCACCTGTTTACACTCAGATCTTTGATGTGGGTAATGAGGAAGCTGACCTGTACTTGACCCCAACCCCTATGGGTTTGACTTGTTTGAGAGTCACCTAACGTCCAGCTCTTCCACCTGCCCTTTTTCCTGACCCCATGCAAGGTGCCAACTAACCATCCAATCATAATGACAATCCTGATTTGAAACAACTGCCTGCCAATAATCAACCTACTCCCCCTTTAGCCAATCAAGCTCCTGCTCCTGCGGCCCAGCACACCAAACACTGAATCATTACTTCTCATTTTGTCTTAAAATTATGGCACTCAACCAGTGTGGCCTGACCTGGGACAAGATTACCACCCAATCAAAATTTACCTGAGTCACTATCATGCAGGAATTCAACAATCTGATGAATAAGAGGAACCTGATTGGAATGGCCAAGAAGCAAAAGAAAGCACTGGAGTCCCAGATTAACAAGGTATATCTGATTATGCTTTATCTCATGCAGAGAGACCCCAAGATTCCCCTGAACTAGGTTCAGAAACAACTTGTGCACCATAGCATTTGGGTTTCTGAGTGCATAGTGTAGCTCTGGATGTACAAAAAAGTGGCATTGGTCTTAGTGTTGACCAATTTCAGTAGGGACTAATGAAATGGCAGAAATATTTCCCTATATGCTCCTACCATTAAATCCACTTTGACCTGATGCTTGACAAGCTTGTCTAATGACAGCATGTTCATTGCATATTATAAAGTACCCATTGCTTTTGACAAAATTGGTAAGCAATACAAAGCCACAAAGAAAAATGGAAGGAAGAAGGTCAAGAAGCAGATGTTCATTGGTGCATTTTTGGTTTTTTTAGCTAAGGGTTTTGTCTATTATTGGATAAACTCTGATCACACCAATAGCTATGAGTATAGCCATTTTCTTGATGAATTAATTGACTTTTATACAGCTTGGATTCCTCTTATTGGGGGTTTTTGAGCCAAAATATGGAAAATAATTCCAAAGCCATCAAGAAGATCCAAGTGTATGAATATCAGGCCTCAGTCTACCCAGCCGCCCACAAAGACATACATCTGGCCAATTTTATGTTCTTCAATATTGGAGACACAGTCCAGAAGCGCCACCCACAGGCTTTCAATGACCTTTATCTTGGAGTCCTGGACCAGGATTCTTTCTTTTGTTGCCAAATGGTGGCTGACTTGTTTGCACGAGTTGCCTTCCATGCAAATATGGACAACCAATCATAAAAGGACAAGCAATCCCTACCCCAGGCCAAAGCTGTCCTCCAGCCAATCAAACAATGATGGACAAAGAATATAACAAGAGTTATATGGTGGCCATCACAAATTAATCCAATTAGATTGACCTCTGCCACCACCAACCCTTGCATATTAGCCCCCATTCAATCCCAGACCTCCCAAGCCAGCATTGCCTCAACACCTTTCACCCTGTGCTATTCTGCCTAATTGGCATCAACCTTCTTTCCCCAAATAAAATCCACTCTGTAAAACATTTATATATAATTCTTTATCTAGAATTTCAGTGGTTTAATTTCTCTTTGCTTTTATTTCATTGTTTTCTTTATGCTTATCTTTCTATAAAATCATGTTTACTGCTGTAAATTAAGAACCTAAACACAAGAATGTGGTACTGTCAAATCCTTTATCTAAACTTTAAATCACATTTGTGGGATGGCCTTTTTAATTAAACTGGGTACTTTGTATTTTTACTTGGACATTTAAAAATCTGGGGACTTGTAGAAACTTTGCAACTTTTAAGCCAAGCACCATATCTCAAATGGATGAGATGAATTAACTGGAAGCAGATATGGAGTGTTTGAATCTGCCAACTGTTTCCATTAAGTTTACTATGTTTTTTGGAATTGTGGGACTGTCAAATCTAAGAACAGAATTTCAAATCATAAATGATGCCACTAGTAAGCTCAAATAATAATTGCAGGAACTGGAATTCAAATTGAATGTACAGTAGAAAATAGGACAAATCAATACAAACCAAGAAGCTCCACTGGATAAAATCAAATGAAAAATTCAATTTTGATAACCATTTTTAGACATGAAAATCAAGTGAGATGTAAAATTATCTAAACATGGAAGTGATAAAATATTATGAGCTCCAAATCACTAATACAGCAACCACAACCCCATGTAATGCTATATGAGCCACCCTCCTGATGATGCAGAAATTGTTTAAAAGTTTTTGGCCCCTGGCTACGCCAGGGGTCAAAAACCTTTATTTGAGGAAAGAAGAAGAGGTGGGAAAGGAAAACTTCAAAGGGAAACTTTTCCAGATTACTACACTATGATTTTAGATCATTAATTTACACATTGTCACTTGAGGACTACACTCATTTTTATACACATTAACTTTTCTTTTTTTACTTGTTATGGTTACTTGTATAAGGGCCTACTTCTGTAACAATATGTGTTTATGTATTGCTATTAAGGATGCTTTATTACAGTTGTTTTTAGAAAACACTAATAATAAAATAGAACTATATATTACAATTTATTTTTATCAAGTCAATTTTTCCTTGTTTTTGTGATTTTTCATTTGTTGAAGATAATGTGCTTTCATTTAATTGGATAGTTTTGCCTCCAGTTGCCTTGGCAATAGGAAATAAAATTACCACCACAACCACAGCTAGCCTCAGGGAGGGGACTTGATTTCCTATTGCCAAGGCAACTGGAGGCAAAACTATCCAATTAAATGCAAGCACATTATCTTCAAAAATGAAAAATCACCCCAATAAGGAAAAAGCAACTTGATAAAATAGATTTAATATATAATTCTATTTTATAATTAAGTATGTAAAGTTGATAAATTATAGGATCTAAATTTTAGCCGTCCTAACATGGAACCAAATTTTTCTGAGAATGCCTGTGATTCCTAAAAGAATTAGAAAAAATCCACTCTAGATCTTTTAACTTCCTGTTTGAGACACCCATAAATTAAATTTATTTCAAATTTATCACAATTATGATTTGAAATTTGGTTCTTGGATTTGACAATCCCACAATTTCATATTTGGAATTTTTCTATGTTGTCTATGATTTGTTTGAAATACAGGAAATCTCAAATTTTATATTAGGATCCTGCATTTCTGATTCATGTATTCTGTATTTGTTTGCTGGGTTTTGTCTTTTGTTAGTTGAGTTATCTGCTCAAAGAATTTTAAATTTGCCAATTTAAATAAATCAAAAAAGTCAAATTAAATGTTTGACTTTATTGAATATTTTGTTTTTTACTCAGCTGAGTTGCCCGCAAAAGTGATTTGAAATTTGGACCAAGGATTTGACAATACCACATTTTTATGTTTAGGTTTTGAATTTAAAGTATGCTGTGTATATAGATATGGAACACAGTTATTTTTAGCTCTCTAAACAGCCCCTTGTAAAAGAAATGACAACATTTTGGTGATCAGCTAAACTTAATTCAGAAAGTTATATTTTTTTGTGTTTAGAGAATTTGTTGCTGATCCAAATTCAAAACCTTAATAATAAAATTTAAGCCAATCAGGAGCTGTGTGAGAAAGTGATTGTTATGACATAAAGGGTCATTCAATAATTCTTTGATGTTTGTGTGCTAATTAATCTGATTGGCTGGATGCTTATCATTAAGGTTTTGAATTTGAATCAGCAACAACTTCTTAAACACAATAAATATATAACTTTCTGAATTAAATTTAGCTGATCACCAAACTGTTGTCATTCCTTTTACAAGAGGCTGTTTAGAGAGTTAAAACAATACAGCATTTATGGAAGCAACACAAAACACAAATAAACAACACAGATTGAGATTGTCTAAAAAACATAAACATAGTGGGTAAAAAGATGTGATATTGTATTAAATGGGAAAACAAGCAAGGATAAACAAAGAGGTAATAATATCAGAATAACACAGCGTTTATTGGGGTGAAAGCAATAAAAATATGCAAAAATTAATGAAAAAATCAATCAGAGATCTTGAAAAGCTACTAAAATACCTCAAATCTGTGATTGCAAAGATCAAGGAGATTGATTACAAAGTTAAATAAAAGGTGAAGTCTGCCAACCTGATTGATAATAAAATTGATAAAGTATTGATCAAGGCACTGATGGCTAAAATTCCTGATACATCAGAGAAGACAATTGAGCATCTTCTCAACATCCAGAAGACTGTTGTAGAGGGCTTGAAGTTTAAAGCCCATACCCTTTCTGCGCTGTCTGTCTGGGCCAATAACCTAAGATGTATGAATATCTCAAGCCCATCAAGAAGGCCTACAATGAGGATATCAATATGCCTGCACAGCTGGCTGTGCCAAAGATGGCCCACCTAGCCAAAGCCCCCGGAAAGGAAGCCTGCAATAAAGGTAACTAAATAATAAAATTAATATAAAATTCATAAATGCTTACCTGTTTTTTTATAAAAATTATCAAAGGTTTAGTGATCCAAGTCCTGGTTCCCTATGTTCCTGCCATGTTTTATTCAAGCTTTGCCAGCCATGTGGCCAGGCATCTGGCCTTATCACCCCCTATGTTTTACAAGCTAGAGGATTGTGTACAAAGAACCTTCTCAATTCTTGGGATGCTCTTATGGGACTAACACATGCTGACAGGGCATCTGAGTGGGCAGTTATAGTCTAAAATGATTCCCAACTGTTCCACCTGGACCTGGCTTGTATCAGTAGAGTTTGCAGTGTAAAGTCCATTGAGATTATTTAGGATGTCCTGGTGACACTCCATTTTATTAAAATATCATAGATGGGCCAGGCTCATAGGGGCAATTGTTTCTGCTTCCCAGTGAAGCACACTATGTTATACCTGCTGAAGAACTTTGAAAATGTGGTGTCTAAATTATCTGCTGCAAATGTTCTAGTTGTTAAGAAGAAAAATTACCCTTGTTAACTTTGAATTGACTTGAAGCAGGAACAAGACAGGTGTTTCAATGACTATAAAGACAACCTTTGAAAAAAAATAAGTAGGAAAAAAATTGGTGTGGGCTACAACAAACTATGAAGGTTTATGAAAGCCTTTGTTGGGAAAAGGCTTCATCTAAGGGTTTACATGGGCTTCCTCTTTTACTTTGTGATGGGTGTCAACATCAAGGACCTGGACAGGGTCCTACTTGGGACCAAGAAGGCCAGGCTCCCCTGGGATAAAACTCAGTGGACCATTTTATACAGGATGCCCTGGTCCTGGCTGGAATAAATGGGTTTACAGCCCTGCCTGAAAAGCTGCTCCTGCATTTGCACCTAAAAATACTCCTTTTTACTTGCAGTCAATAATACTTCAATTTTGGTGTATAACTGTATACAGTATGGCAGCAAAGTTTGTGTACCACCTTCATTTCCAGGTAGTTGCATACTAAAGGACACACTACAGGTGCACATGAATAAACCTCTTCCAATTAATATATATTACAATTTTAATTTTTAATTTTTTAAATAATTAATTTTTAGACATTTTTTTGTCAAAGTATCTATTACTAAAATAAAAATATCTTAAATCAGGTATTTATGTAGTTATAGTATTGTTTTAGTAAAAAATCAACATATACCTTGAGAGCTTTAGCTTTACCTTTAACTTTTTTAATTAACTTTTTATATTTGTTTGCAGTAGTGAAATAGACATAATTTCATTATACTTTGGTATTAATTGTTTGGAATAGCCATCACAGAATATAATAAAATAATCTAGTTTACAATACAAAAATCAAGCCTATGTATTGATGGTGCTGCTTTATGCAATTGTAGGTTTGGGAATATCTAAATATAAAAATGATCATCTATAGATTTAGAAAATATTAAAAAATATATAAATAAAATAAAAATTAAAGAAGAATAAAAATATTTGGAATTGTTAAATCCTTAGGTTGATTGGCTGTCTGGCAAGGCACACGGGATAAACAAATCAGTGTGGCCATAAAACTTGGCCACAGTCTCTGCTGGAAGGGAGTGGACCCCAACCTGAATAAAAAACATAAGCCCTCCAATCCAGATAGTGTTCCTTTCTTAATAAATTGCTTGATCCACCCAAAGATCTTTTTAATTGGGTTTAGTAATGGGAAATAGTCAGAAAGAAATAATAGGTACATATTTGATGTGGCTAATTTCTGTGGAATAACTGCCAAGCCTGTCTCAATTGTTGAAAATCCCTCTAGAATATCTGTCATCTTATGAAGCCCAACATTTTCCAATACAATAACATTGGTGAAGCCCTGGCTAGTGCACCTAAGATGCTCCTGGACCAATTGAAGAAAAGATAGAAATGTTCTTCTATTGTGGGATCCCAATATCATTTGGTACATCTCAATCCCCTTTGGACCAAGGAGAGCCACCATGGAATAGGCTATGGTGCAGACTGTCACACACCAAAAACTCCTTCTTTGGCACCTTTGGGGACATAGTCATACAAGTTATACATAGACAAGGCAAACACTGATTTATCAATATTTTTGAATTTATATGTCCTTTTTTTTGAGCGCAGTGTATGTCTCTGTGTAATTTCTCTAAGTCTCAATATTGGAAGGGCTGTTTCAGTTATAGGGGAATACTCTGGGTTTTTTCCATAAGAACTGCAGACCATTGATCATACAATAGTAAAAAGAAATTGAAGCCTCAATCCAAATGTTGACTTGACCATTTACTGTATATTTGCCAGTATAAGATGACAGTCTCAGTTAATCCACTGACACTTGCCCATTTGTGCTCCTTGTTGATCAGGGTCACAGGCACGTGGATTTCTCTGCTTTTAGAACTTGCCCAGTGTTGAAAAATTTATTAAATGTTTTACTGGCATATTTTAGATCCACTTTAACAAGAGCTGTGGCCTGCTTGTAGTCATCAGATTCTCATATCAGCTTAGGCAGGATGATACACTTAACATTGGAGACTGCCTTCCAGGTGACCTTTTTGGGTACAGTTGAATCAGGATCCTGATTAGTTACTGATACACAAGGCATAGGTACGTTATTGTAGAAGGCCACAACCTTATTTAACACCTCCTACCCCTCCATAGTTCTGTAAAACTTTGGCTCTTTGATGTCTTCTTGATCACTGTCACTGATATAAGGCTTGTAGCTATTGTCAAGCACAGGCTTTGTCTCTCCATCATGGCTACTGGAAATTACTCTTAACAGTAAACAGGGTCAAATACAAAAGAAGTAAGCTCAACTTCCTTGTTTTTAACTATTTTATACATGATAACCTTGGTGGGCTTTATGGATATCTTTGAAACCCTTGGCTTTATGCTGTATGGAACCTATCACCCTATGCAACTTGAACTGGTTGTTATGTCTGTGTGACCACAGCAGTATATATTTCTCTCTTGCTTCCTTCCTGAGTGAGCACTTGTGTTGCACTAACTCAATTTGTTGACCCACAGGGATGCTCCCAACTACAGTGCACACCATCTGTGTTGCCACTCTGCTGTTGTATTTGCTATATTTTAAATTTTAATAAAATATTAAATCCAGATCAATAAAGAAAAAACCTGGATTTAAATTTTGCTTTTTATCTGAATATGGTAATTTAATTAGAATATAGACCACCCAACTGCCCTTTTATAGACTTTTTTATTTTTAATTAATCTTTTTTGGCTTTACAAAATCCATTTTAGAATGAATAAATAAATTTCATCCATTCCCCCAGATTTTACACCGGATTTAAAAACCCAGAACAATGTTTTTATTTTTTTGTTTCAGATATTGTGCCTTATTTTAGATATATAGGTATCATTCTTGTTTTTGATTCATTTTATACAACAACTGAATGGGTTTGTTTACATGTGGAGTTGCTATTGTCTTTGTTTTTGGTTTGAGTTTTGGCTCACACGCTTGAGTATATTGTATCACCAATTCACATAGTAAAACATATTTAAACCAAAGGTCAACTCAAATCATTTTATTTGTGAATCCATATATTTTGGTTTTTATTTAGAATATTTTTGTTTGTAATATGGGTACTTTTCTGTTGTGTTGACCATTTTTGTCTATTAACACCCTAGATTCCTGTTAACAGAGTGTATATTTTTCACTGATAGTTGGAATTTACTTAAATCTTAGTCTATTTCATTTAAATATGAAGTATTTTTACTTGGGGCCATAGCTTTTAAAACTACTTTATGTCATGTGTACGTAAGATGAGAGCCACTCAAATTGTTACTGTACAAGTTGCAACCAAGCAAGATTGCCAAATAAAGTGTTGGAGATATTCTCCTCAAGTTTAAAAATAACATTTAAAAAAACCATTCTAAGAAGTTCAGACCAAGATGAATGGCCCATGCACTATCTTTTCAACAGTCAACTATTATAATGACTATCTTCAAGTCCAAGATAGCAGAGTTGATCAGCATCCTACAAACAAGTGCTTCTCAAAACAGTATTATTATTGACTCAAGAGGGAAAGTATTATAACAAATCTGAGATTGAACCGAATATTTAAATTTGGCCAACAAAGAAAGAAAATCTTTGCAATCCACTTTAAAGTCCCCTATCACAATTTTTAATAAACTGTCACCCTCTTAAATCTTAATATTTGTAGTCTTACCCTACATTGTTGATATATATATTGAGTTTTGAAATTTAAAATATCAGGTTATCAAGTTACACTGATCACTTAATTATAGCTCTAGGAGATTTTCAAGTTTTTGTAAAAACTTGGAATATAACTTTCAGCTGGCAAGAAGAAAAAGTTTAAATTAAATGTTCTATATTATAAAAATGCTCACTACAGGGGTCAAACCTGTGACTTTGGCGTTATTAGCACCACACTCTAACCAACTGAGTTAAGCGAGCGTTAGTTGATTTACGAGTAGTACATTAGTATTTATAATTAAACGTGAAGTCAACTCTAAGGTATTTGAAATAAGTAATAAATTAAATATCTTAATCAGATTTTCTTATAAAAATATAAAGTAAGCATATAAAACATTAATTTATGTGTTACTTTTATTAATATCTTAAAATATGTTTTTTTGTAAATATCAATTGTTATAACAATCTTGTTTACACAATATTACAGTAGTTTTCACAGCTGTGACTCTAAGTCTTAATAACTTAGTCTGCATAAAATGGAATTGGACTTAAGCAAAATCCAAGTTGGCTAAGTTTTAGTTGGTAAATAGTTTGAATGTTTTTTGGTCAACTGGTATATGGAAAAAAGCAAAACAAAAAGAAAAATAAACTGCAAAAAACACAAGATCATATTAAACAACAAACGGCATAGTCCAAACTACAAAAAATGACTTTGTACAACAACTAAAATAGATTGAAGTTATTTCAGAATATATTAAAATACTATCAGGATTCCAATGAGGCATCAACAGAAGGGACAAAATGAAGCAAAAATAGAGCAACCTAGAAGCAAGATTTCACAAACATGAAATGAAGTCACACAAGATGCATAGTATGTGCAGCCTAAAATAGAAAATTAACAGTTTAAAAGCCAATTAACTACTATCTGATTTAGAAACAGGGCCATTTTATTCCTTTTAATGGCTCCTGATTTGTGTTCAATAATTTTAAGAGCTTTCCAAATCTGGACTCAGGATTACAATAAAAAAGCCGTAAAATTTTAAGCTTCTACTTTTAGTAATTTTTCTTAGGTCTTATTTTAAGTTGGGTTTTATCAGTAAAATTTTTGACAGCACCAGCAAACAATCCAGCAGCCAAGACAGCTTCTGTGAAGGAGAGGCTCAGAACGTAGAGGCACTTGTTTACACTCAGATTTTTGATGTGGATAATGAGGAAGCTGGCCTGTACTTGACCCCTAACTATATGGGTTTGACTTGTTTGAGAGTCATCTAGCATCCAGCATCACCCTCCCTCCTTACAAACCCCATTCAAGGCGCCAACCAGCCAGCCAGCTAATCAGAATAGTAGTCCTGGTTTGAAACAACTGCCTGCCAATAATCAACCTACTCCCCCTTTAGCCAATCAAGCTCCAGCTCCTGTGGCCCAGCACACCAAACACTGAATCATTACTGCTCATTTTTTCAGGAAATTGTGGCACTCAACCAGTGTGGCCTGACCTGGGACAAAATTGCCTCCCAATCAAAATTTACCTGGGCCACTATCATGCAGAAATTCAACAATCTGATGAATAAGAGGAACTTGATTGGAATTTATAAGAAGTATAAGAAGGCCCCAGAGTCTCAGATTAACAAGTTATATCTGATTATGCTTGATCTCATGCAGAGAGACCCCAAGATTCCCCTGAACCAGGTCCAGAAAAAAATTGCACACAATAGCATATGGGTTTCTAAATGCATGATGCATCTCTGGATTTACAGGAAAGTGGCTTCAGTCTTGGTGTTGATCAATTTTAATAAGGACCAATGAGATGGCAGTGGGGATTCCCCATATGATTCTGCCATTGGATCCACTTGTTTCCAATGCTTGACAAGTTTATCTGACAAGTGTGGGGTGGTGGGCAGGATCCCAAAATAACAAAGCTTAGCTACACCTGCTTTGCCCTTTTACAGCATCCTGCCTGTGTATGTCACAGTTAGTTCCATCATGCCAGATATTATCCACCCAAGCAAGAAGGCGCAAAAGTCTGGAAAACCTTTATCAAAATTGACCAAGTTAACAGATTTAAATCAAACAGTCAATTGGAAATGGGTTATGGCTGCTCCAATCTGTCAGCTGAAACCGGTTCCCCCTTTCAAATTGACATTGATAAATTGGCGTAATTTGAAGGTTACCCAATATGAGCTTGTCAATCAGCATGGTTGTCAGAAACTAGTCACACAAGGGTTCTTTGCAACCTGGACCAGATACTTACTTGACAATGTGGAAGAAATAGGAGGTCAAGACTCAGGTGGTATTGCTTAGTCAATTTTTCTGATATATATTGAATAATTTTCACTGTTTCAACTCTAAGAGTTGAGTCCTCCCAAAATTTTACTCAATAAAAATCATTTATCCCTAGTTCTAATTTACTTTTTAAAATGCATCCTGTGGTTGGGTTGTTACAATATATTCTGTACAATCTGATTCTCAACAGAATCATTTCTGGAAGATGGGGTCCTGCAGTCAGAACTTTGTTGTTGGTGCCGCCCAATGTTAATTTCACGCCAGCCAATCTTGAAGCCCCTCCTCCCATTCTTGAAACTGAAAATTGTGCTGCCTCCCAATGTCCAGAATTTTATTCTGAAGATTTGTTGATGTTGTCTCAGGCCATTTATCTTGGGCTACTTTGGTTAGTATTAATTGTTCTGCTTAATCCTGGTATTACAATTGGAAATTTTACAAAAAGATAATTTGAAGCCACGTTGGTAGTCAATCATTAATTATATGTGGATTTGGGTGGTAATTCCCCATCACTTAGAAATGGCTTCATACTATCCTGCAATTTCTGTTACAGTGTACGCGTCCAGGTATCCTAGCAGAAACCTTTTTTTGTTTTTTAGATTAGCTAACTTTTGAAATATTTATCTTATACTCTATCTTGTAAAAGGAAAGGTATGTCAGGCAGGCTGCCAAAAGAGCAAAGCTGTGCTACACTCAGCTGCACTCTTTTACAGCAGCCCGCTGGTATATGTTTCCAGTTATAGCTGGTAAAAGGAAAGATGTATCAGGCTGGCTGCCAAAAGATCAAAGATGTGCTATGCTCAGCTTCATTCTTTTACAACAGCCTGCTGATATGTGTTTCCTGTTATAGCTGGTAAAAACTTTGGTGTAAGATGGTATGAAGTTATGTATTTTGGTATTTAAATTTTTAGGCTTTTTAATGATCTTTATCACAAATTTTTGGTAAAAATTTATGGGTGATGGCAGCTCAATAGTACATGTTTCTGGTCAATACCTGACAAAAATCTATTTAAAGATGGGGGTGCCCTTATGTTTTCTTGGCAGCAATAATTTTTATTTATCATTGAAATAATATCAGAAATCAATGATTATTTAAAGTTGAGCAATAAAAAGGCTACCAAAAGAAAAAAGCTATGCTAACTCAGCCCTATTATTCTCAGCTTCACACTGTTATCTTCTCTTCTTCCCTAGAAGAAATAATTTTTTGGTAGTTCAGTATGTCTTTTTTTAAATTTTATTTACTATTCTGGCTGTTAAAAGATGATTAATAACATCTAAAGTAATTTTTAAATATAAAGATGATAGCTTTATTATATTTGCTAATTTTCATTAGAGAATTATACATGTATGGGTTGTAAATACTCTATTATACTATTATCAAGGCTTTAGTAGAGGTTTGTACCTTTTATTATGCATTAGATTTTGACATTTATGAGACTGGATATTAATTAAAGTACTTTTAAGAGCTGATGAGATACACAGACAAACCCAAACATAGAACATCAAGTTAGAACACACAAAAATCAACAATTTATTCATTTTAATAATAAAATTAGCCCACTTAAGATTATTTTGTGCATGACTTCTGTGTGCTCAGCACTTGGTTTTGGTTGTCTGTCTCAAAAGCTCTGAAAAGTACTGTATTTTTTCCCATATAATGAAAATGCAGCCCTTTTAAATTCTTTATTTTCAGTATATATTTTGAACTCCAATGGACATTGCAAAACCCATAATAATAAAGATCAAGTACATGTTATAAAAATCTCTTTGGCTCCTGAACCATTATTTTGTAGTTTATAGGCTTAATATATTCTTTTTGTAGTACACCTTTTTACTAAGATACAGTCTTTATTTGTTGGCAACTGCATATTTTATTTTTAACATACTGATATCAAATTCTTTTTACATATATGTTAATTCTATGTGGTACTCTTATTTTTGATATTTTTATTTCCTTTTTTATAAGATAGTGTTTGATTTTGTAGATCTTTTTAGTGATATAATGTGATCTTATTTCAGCTTCATAGCATTTGATTTAATTGCATTTTATCTTTGGGGGTTCAGTACCCTCTGGTAAGTTATATCACTTTTGATTTTAGTAGAAAACATCATAAAATAAAACCATTGTAATATGGTCCAAAAATTAATTATTTATGAATTTCTAATATATTTTTTATCTCAGAAAATTAATTAATTATGGCAGTCTTTTAAAAGAGGAAACTGTCAAAATAGCAGGCTTGATCCACCAGCAAAATTCCAAGTAAGCATGTTTGTGACCTACAATCCAATTATTCAGTCACTCAAAGCCAGACTAGGAAGTTGACTTGAATTTCTAAATTCAACAACATGAACAGATGATGATCTCTTATGGTGGATAACTTGTTTTGGCGCTTGACTCACTACCAGGATCAAGCCACATCCTTCTTCCATCCACCATGTGATCAACACAATCATGTTCCTGTTACCCATGACTCACACTAACTATATAATCATTATCTCTCAATAAAGAATATTATCTAGTTTCTAAATATTTCTCCCTTGTAACTCTGCTAAAACAGCAGTTACAACATTGGTAGCACAGGTAGGTTCTATATCCTACTTTACCCCCCAGAATTCCGCCTGTTGCCTGTACTTGCTGCGGTCAACAAATCCTTGATAGAATCATGTCTGGCCTCCCAGCAGACTGGACACCGTACACACCTGGTGCCGAGATACCCAATGGGTTTGTCCTCTATCAGAACATGGTCATACCAATCTCCACGTTCAATGCCCTGTCAGCACAAGGGTTCTTCCAGGCTTCCTCCAATATGCCTTGTGCAACTAACAAAAACACTATGCCAGCCTATGTAGCCCAAAGACTTGAAGCGCTGCCCTGGAATCCTTTGCCGGGGCCAACAATAATAACTCTGCTGCATGGATCCAATCTGCTTAAAGCAAACTGGCCCAAATGGAATGCCTGCAGCAATTCTGGATTGTAGAGGTCTCCATCTGACTGACTCATAACGCTGGCACCTGGTGCAACAAGTGGTATGAAGAACACACCAAGAAGAATTGGGATACCTTAAAACAAGACTTCTTGGCAAGATTTATGCTTAAAGATACAGCGCTCATGATCATACGCCAAGTGAAGAACCTGACCCAGACAGTCACTGTGAAGGAACTCACCCATACCTACAAGGAACTCCAACTATGTGCCCCCTCCAACATGGCCTTTGACACCCCAGATACACACCTCATGTACTACAACACACTCAAGTTGCATGTAATGAGACACATGAACCTGGACCAAGTGACTAATCTACAAAGCCTGTATTTTGAAGCATAGAAAGCAGAACAGATGTCCAACGCTCTTCACAAGGCGCAAACTAGAAAGCAAGAGAGACCAAAGACTCTCACCCAGCCAGGCGTTCCAATTGACCACCCCCTGGGAACAATGGCAGCAGCGCAAACCATAATCCTGCAGGCTCAAATGGACATGGGAACGTAAACACTGGTCAGTCAAACCATACCCATTTCTGTATCACTGCCACACAAGGCAACCAAGACAAGGGAAAAGCCTGGGGAGAGCCTTAAGCAATCCAAGCTCTCCCTGCACAACTCCTGACTTGCCCAATGATGAATACTAATCTGAGGACGTGGACCAGTGTCCAATGATCCAAGTACCCTCAGAGGACCCAGCACTTTACACTATTGCCAGACATCCCAATAAACTGATGTCTTATCCTTTCTGTTTTTGCAGTTACACAGGCTCAGCACTCCTGGACTCAGGAACAGACCAAAATCTATTCAAAAGCAGCTTTGTGGACAAGGTCAAGGTAACCACTAATCCTTTTCAGATTAAAATGTGGTTTTAGCTGATGAACATCACATTGCTGTGAAAAGGGGGACCACTCTCTTCTCTGTCATGCTTGAGAACCTGCACTCTACCATCCAAGGCCCTGTCATTGACTTTCCAAAGTTTGACATTGTACTGGGTCTGGGCTGGCTCCAAACAAACAACCCCCATGTAGACTGAACAACCTTGGTATTGATCATCAAATGCAAAGGCGTCAACCACCAGTTCTACCTGGACTCAGTGGACCAACTCCTACGTGATCATGTCTTTGTACGCATCACAGAGACCCTGGACAAAAGAGAGAACCTCAAGGCAATCAACTGGGACTCCTGCCAGTCCAAGATCATACATTTTAAAGACCACCAAGACACCACTACACCTCAAGATTGCAAAATTGCAACCCATCATCCAGAGATCTTCAAGGAGGCTCTACCCGGGTTGCCCCCAGAAAAGCATATCCAACACTCCATCCAACTCAAGGGAGCTGTACCTAAGGCACAACCCATCTATTTCCTGACTCCAAACAAAGACAACACCCTATGTGCCTACCTCAAAGAGGCCTTGGAAAAAGGACTTATCTGCCCCTCACAATTTTCTTTTGGGGTCGCTGTATTCTTTGTGACCAAGAAGGACGGTACCTTGCGTCTGGTCACAGACTACCAAGCCCTAAACAAAGTTACCATCAAGAAATTTTATCTGCTGCTGCTCATCAACAACCTCTTCAATTCCTTGGGCGGCGCCACAGTCTTCTCCAAGATTGACCTAACTACAGGTTATAATCAGATCCATATCAAAGAGGAAGATATCCCCAAAACAGCCTTTTTCACTAAGTACGGCCCATACAAGTGTGTGGTGCTCAATTTTGGTATGACAAACGCCCTGTCAACTTTTGTGACCTTTATTAATAAGGTGTTTGCCTCTCACATAGGCAAGCACGCCTTAGTCTACCTGGACAACATTATTGTCTATAGCCCCTTGGTAGAGCAGAATCACAAGGACCTGGAGGCAGTCTTTGCTACCTGGCACAACACAAGCTGCTAGCCAAGCCCTCCAAATGCCAGTTCTTCTGTGAGCAGCTGCCTTTCCTGGGACATATAGTCTCAAAGGACGGCATTAAACCCAACAGTCAGAAGATCCAGGTTATCTGCAAAATGCCACTGCCCAAAGACAAGTTGGAACTTTTCACGTTCTTAGAAATAGTGGCCTACATATGCCATTTCATACCTGACTGCAGCGTTCTGACTGCACCCCTATCTGTCATAACTGGCGCCAAATTCAAGTTTGTATGTATCCCCCAACGTGACCTTTGATTTAGGCGTCTCAAGGAAAAACTCACAACAGCACCTATCCTACAGTACCCCAAACACAATGGGGAGTACCAAATGGAAACAGACACCTCAGACACATCCATTGGGGGAGTACTACAAATCAAAAACAATAATGGTGACTTCCTGCCTGTAGCCTACAAATCACAGAAACTGACAGATGATGAGTGTCGATACTCTATCCATGACAAAGAACTGTTGGCCATTGTACACTGCATGGTCAAATGGCGCTGTTACCTAGAACAACAAGAAGAATTCACAGCATTAACCAATCACAAGTCACTCATCTATTTCAAGACTCAAGAAAATCTGTTGCGCCGCTAAGCTCAGTGGATGGAGCTATTGGAGAGATTTAACATGCTCATCCAGTACAAACCTGGAGCCAAGCTTGCCATGGCAGACGCCCTGTCCCGCCTGTATAGCTGTGCTTCAAGAGGAGAGAATGGGCTCAACCCAGACTGGCCTCTCTTAGTACTACAAACAAAGGACAGGGGTTTTCCCCTGGCACAACAGACATAACAAAGGAAAAAGTCATCAAAAGCAAACACTTATTTACCAATGTGTATTGGACCCTACACAGGAAAACGTCTGAAGGCACAACCATTCCCTACATCCCCACGCATCAGCAAGTCAACACCATCCTACACTATCACAGAGACCTTGGAAATACCAAGAGCCAAATTCTATATGAGTTCCTTAAGCACAAGGCCTGGTAGCCAACCTTATACCGCAATGTTCAAGAAGTTCTTGACCAATGTGAGGTATGCAAAAAGTTTGCCAAAAGAAAAACCCCTCCAAAGTCAGTACTTCCCACCTGCACACAACTGCCTTTCAAAGTATGGGCCCTTGACATTGTTGGCCCTATGCCAGAAAAAACACAATGACAAGAAATATATCATCACTGCCATTGACTTTGCTACAAGATGGCCAGTGACCCAAGCAGTAAAGGCACATACTGGCAATGATGTATGACAATTTATTGGCAAGGGATAATCAGCAAGTTTGGAAAGCCAGAACTCCTGATAACCAATGTAGGGAAAGAATTAACCTCCAAAACCACTAATTTATACCCCACTAAGAATGGGGTCAAACATACTGTGACAACAATGTACCACCCACAGGCCAATGGACGTGTAGAGCGGCTTAATGACAGCCTTGTGCAAGCCCTAGCCAAGCTCACCACCGGGAGACCTGAAGACTGGTATAAGCAGCTATTGACTGCATTACTTGTGTGCCAAACCCAAGTGAACAGATCCACCAGAAAAAGCCCTTTTGAGTTGGTATATGGTACACAGCCCAATATCATTCAGGCATTATCAGGACCCAAGCTGGAAATATCAAGCAAGGTTTCACCCTGCTCAGATTCCCAGGTCATAGAGGCCAATAACAAGCAAACAGTGAAGGAGAATGAACATCTACAAAAGAACTTTGTTCTCATCTGCAATAGACATGAAGTTGAGGACAAAGTTTAGGTCATGAACATTGACAAGAGCAAACTACAACCCAAGAAATTAGGGCCAGCAATCATTCTTAAAGTAAACAAAAATTACACTTACCTTGTTCAAGGGCTCAGGAAACGCAAGCAAGACAAGACCCTACACCATTATTATCTGAGACCCTGCAAAGCAAGACAAAAACAATGAGAAACTGCCCTGCCCACCACAGAACAACAATTAGTTGAATATGGCGCCCGGGCTCCTGACAACCTCCCTGACAACCTGCCCCCAGAGGAGGCTGACCTTCAGTTGGGGGGGTGTCAAAACTACAGGCTCAACCTGCCAGCAAGATTCCAACCAAGTGGGTTTATGACCCGCAATCCAATTATCCGGTCACTCAAAGCCAGACTAGGAAGTCAACTCAAATTACCAAATTCAACAATATGAACAGATGATGATCCCTTATGATGGATACCTTGTTTTGGCGCTTGACTCATTACCAGGATCAAGCCACATCCTTCTTTCATCCACCATGTGATCAACACAATCATGTTTCTGTTACCCATGACTCTTACTAACTATATAATCATTATCTCTCAATAAAGAATATTATCTAGTTTCTAAATATTTTTCCCTTGTAACTCTGCTAAAACAGCACAGTCACAACAAAACCTCTAATTTATAAGCAAAAGAATGGTAAAAGATCTATAGTAGTTATTATTAAAGTTAATTAAAGTAGTTTATATGGTACTGGAGTTTTGCAGATGGGGGTGAAATAAAAATTATTTTAAATGTCAAGTTTATACTTCTGGGAAGTATAATAAACAAAACCAGGGGAAGATTTAAGAAGAGAATGATACTTTATTGAGTATGAATATAGGCTAATATATAGTATCATGACAAGCCACATATTGTCCATGTACGTCATGGAGGTCATAGGGATTATCTGAGTAATTTTCCTCTTGAGTCATGAGGCTTAATCAAGTTGTGTTCCATTTAGGACCTGGATTGAGTGATCCCCATCATAGATGGTTAACTGATAATGGTGTCACCTGTTTATTGACTGGACAGTGAACCATTTGGTGAGCTGTTTGGTGATTTACTTGGGGCGTTAATTCCCTGAGAGGGAGTAATCAAAGATGTTGCAACATAAATAATATATTTTATTGAAAAAAATTAAAGTAGAGTCAAGACACTCTTGTTTTTTATAATATAAACTTGACTATAATACCTAAAATATGAAGATTAATTAGAAGTTTTTTAGCAAATTATAATTTCTTGGTAGATAATGTAAAACTAAGTAGCTTTGAAATATACATGTTAATATTTATTAATCATATAAAAATAAGATAAAACTTAATATTCAAAGATATAGCTAATAAAAGTTTAAAGCAATGAAGCCAAAGAGATTACCTTAATAGTAAAAAGTTGAATTTGTATAAAAATGAGCTAGTTGAATCAAAAAAACTAATTTAGACAAACAGTTTTTTAGTAAAATATCTGTTTACTCTAAAAAAACTACCAACCCCAGGATCTGCTGTAGGAAGAAATCTGGAGCTTGAAATTAAGGTCTGTAGTTTGGAAAAGATGACTTACCTAATCCATGATCTTCTGTAGGGGGAATTTTGTGCTTTTTTAAAAAAAAAGGTTAATAAGTTAGTAAAAAGCTTAACCAGCCCAAGATTTGCTGCAGTAAAAACTGGGTATTTTTAAAAAATGTTAGTAATTAACAAATTCACTTACCAACCCAAGATCTACTTCAGGGCAAAAATCTGGTATTTTAATCTAGACTAGTTAATTTAGTAAAAGCAGCTTACCTAAACTTGATCTTCTTTGAGGTGGAAGTCCTTTAATAAAGAAAGGAGGTTAGTAAATTAAGTGAAATGCTTACTTGAATTCAGCTTTGATTTAAATTTCCAAATGATTAGTTTTAAAACTTATTACCTCTTTAAATTAATATTATATTCAAACTTTTAAAAATATGCTTACCTTTAATATCCTTGATTTACTATGCCTAAAACAGTTAATATTATATGCATATTTCAAAGTTTACCATTATTTGAAGTAAATCTACAGTGTTAAAATTGAAAAAAAAATTAGTACTGTGTTTAGTGAAGGCTTACCTTGGTTTATTAAATCTAATCTTATCTTTTTGGTAGAGAAATATATGGGGTTGACCAATAATAGTTGATGAAAGCATTCTAAGCTCCAATCATTAGTAGTAAATTTTTATATCAGTTTTGACACTCTTAACTTTTAGGCAAACATGACTAAAATAAGTCCATTTAAATATATTTTTACTTTTATTAACACTGCCACAGGTGGGGATGCTGTGAGACACTTCAAAGTGACCAACAGCCCCTTTGAGCAGCACCCTTGGCCATCAAAACAATTCAATTAATAGGCAAATTTGCTTTGTTGTTGGTCATTGTTGGACTTAAAAATAAGTGAGTTCTTTCAAGCTAAAACATATTAAAATAATTTCCCCAAAAACTCAAGCAGTTATATATGATGATATCATGTTCATCTTGCATTAAAAATTGTCCATTGCTTTTGACAAAATTGGTAAGCAAGACAAAGACACAAAGAAAAATGGAAGGAAGAAGGTCAATTGCAGATGTTCATTGGTGCATTTCTGGCTGTTTTTGCCAAAGGTTTTGTCTATTATCAGACAAAACCTGATTACACCAATGACTATGAGTATGATCATTTCCTTGGTGAATTGCTAGAATCTTGGGACAGCTCAAATCCCTCTTATTGGGTTTCATGAGCCACCAGATTGAGGGTAGCTCCACTGCCCTTGATTCAATCCAAGGGCATGGGAATCAGGCCTCAGTCTACCCAGCCAGCCATGAAGACATTCATCTGGCCAATGTTGTGTTCTTCAATATTGGAGACACAGTCCTGAAGCGCCACCCACAGGCTTTCAATGACCTTTATCTCAGAATCCTGGGCCATGATTCTCTTTTTGGGTCCAAATGGTGGCTGACTTGTTTGCACAAATTGTCTTCCATGAAAATATGAGTAACCAATAATAAAAGGACAAGTAATTCCTACCCCAGGCCACAGCTGTCTATCAGCCAATCAAACTGATGGCAAATGAGGAATATAACAAGAGCTATATGGTGGTCATCAAAATCAATCCAACTGGTTTGACCCCTGCCACTACTAACCCTTGCCTGTCAGCCCCACCCACCCATTCAGCCCCAGACCACCCAGGCCAGCACCACTTTCACACCTTTGTCCCCACGCTATTATGCCTCATAGGCATCACTTTTCCTGTTGCAAATAAGCTCTGGCTGCCTAACACTTTTAATACATATTGTTTTTTACAAAGAATTTTATTTGTTTAATTTTCTTTGTTTTTAGTTTGTTGTTTTCTTTATGTTCAGCTTATTTCTATAAAATCATATGTTTACTATGCTGTGTATCTAGACTCATAACACAGTTATTTTTTGCTCTTTAAACAGCCTCTTGTGAAAGCATAAGCAACAATTTGGTGATCAGTAAATTTAAATTATAAAATTATATTTTTATTGTGTTTAGACAAAGTTATTGCTGATCCAAATTCAGAGCCTTAATGATAAAATTTAAGCCAATCAGGATCTAAGTGAGAAAGTGATTGTTGTGATATAAAGGGTCATTTAATGATTTTTTGATGCATGTGTGCTAATAAATTTGATTGGCTGGGTGTTTTGCCATTGTGTACCATTGCTGCTGTGGCAAGTTGTTTATAAGCTAGTGCTAACCCAGCAGCCAATTGAGCACTAGTCCACCAACAACTTGCCACAGCAGCAATGGCGCTCAATGAAAAAATAACCAGCCAATCAAATTGATTAGCACACATGCATCAAAAAATCACTAAATGACCCTTTATGCCACAACAATCACTTTCTCACTTGGCTCCTGATTGGCTTAAAGTTTATCATTATGGTTTTGAATTTGGATCAGTAGACTTTGTCTAAACACAATAAATATATAATTTTTTAATTTAAATTTAGCTGATCACCAAATTGTTGCTAATGCTTTCATAAGAGGCTGTGTAAAGAGCTAAAACAATACAGCAATTGTGGAAGCAATGCAAAAAAACAAAGCAAACAACACAGATTGAGATCATCTAAAAAATATACATAATGGGTAAAAAGATGGGATAGTGTAGCAAATGAGAAAAAAAACAGGAATAAACAAAGAGGCAATAGTATCAGAATAATACAGATTTTATTGGGATGAAAGCTATAAAAATATGCAAAGGTTAATTAAAACTTCAATGAGAAAACTTGAAAAGCTGCTTAAAAACCTCAATTCTATGATTGCAATGATCAAGGAGATTTATTGCAAAGTTAAATTCTTCTGTCCTTACAGGCAACAAAATCAATAAAGTGTCAGCCAAGCCGCTTATGGCCAAGATGCCTGACACCTCCAAAAAACAATTGATTGTGCTTTAAATGTAAATAATACTGTGGTAGAAGGCTTACAATTTAAAGCCCACACCCTTTCTTCACCATCTGTTTGGGTCAATGACCCTGAGATGTATGCACATCTCAAACCCCCCAAGCACACCAGAACAGTGGACACCAAGATGCCTGCACAACTGGTTGCACCAAAGATGGTCTATCTAGCTGGAGACGCTGACAAAGAAGAAAGTGAAAAAGGTACCTAAATAAAAAAATTAATAAAAATATATAGATACTTATTTTTTTAGAAATTATTGATGGATAGTGTACTAAGTACTGGTCCTGTACGTTTCAGCCACATTTTATGCCAAATTTGCCAGTCATGTGGCTAAAAAGCTGGCCCTATCCCCACTGCTGTGCAGGAGCTCAAAGATAGGATCCACAGTAACTTCCCACTATTGTGAGATAAGCTGATGGGGCTTTTACGCACTAAAGGGGAATCCAAGTGGTCTGTTGAAGCCTATAAGGATGCCTTTTGGTCTGATTAGACCCAGTATCTCTCAGTGAAGTTTACTGTGTAAACTCCATTGAGATTGTTTGGGTTGTCTTGGCAACACTCTCATTAAAGAATATACTGGAGATGGGCTGGGCTCATTCAGGCACTTGCTTCTGCTTCCTGGTGGAGCATACAATTTCCTATGTGATAGAGAACTTTGGGGGCAAGGTGAATAAATTGGCTGTTGCAAATGAAACAGCCATCAAGAAGCAAAAATCCTCCTGGGAGACTTTGTAATGGCCTGAAGTGAAGACAAGACAGGGTACCTCTGGTAATGGAGACCACATTTTCAAAATCTAAGCACGAGAAAAAATTAGTGTGGTCTACAACAAACTATGTGAATTTACAGAAGCCTTTGTTGGGAAAAGACTTAACCTAAGGGTTCACCTGGGTATTCTCTTTTACTTTGGGATAGGCACCAACGTCAAGGACCTGGACAGTATCCTACTCAGGATCAACAAGGCCAGACTTTCCCTGGACATCAAGAAGATTGTTCTGGGATACAAATAGGTGGACCATGTAATCCAGGATGCCCTGGTCTTGGCTGGAATATATGGGTTTGTAGCCCCGCCTGAAAAGCTGCTCCTGAATTTGCACCTAAAAATACTCCTTTTTACTAGCAGCCAAGAATAATGCAGTTGTGATGTATCCACTGTATACATTATGGCAGTGAAGGTTGTGTGTCATCTCTATTGCCAGGTGGTTACATACAGACAAACCCACTACATGTGCACTCAAGAAAAATATTTCCTTTTAATATATATTAAAACTTTATTTTTCATAATAATTAATTTTAAATAGCTTTTTTATAATAGCAAACTATACAATGAAAAAATATTAGAGAAGGTCTTTATACACAAGTAATGATATTTGCTAATAAAAATCACAAGTACCTCAAGAGCTTTACATTTTACTTTTTGATTTGGTTTTTTAATTTACTTGATAAGGGGAATATGGACAAATGTTCATTACTTTGTTATCAAGTGTTTGGGTTAGCAACCACAGGCTATAATAAAATATTTTCTTTTAATACAAAAACTGAATCTGTGTGTTAATGGTGCCACATTTTTTGATTGTGTGCTTGGCAAATTTTAAATATAAAACAAATACAGTAGTTTTAAAAGCTATGGCAACAAGCAAAAATACTTCATATTTAAACAAAATGATTTCAGATTTAAACAAAATCTAACTCTCAGGCTAAAATATACACTCTGTTAACAGGGTTTATTGGTGTTAATGGACAAAATGGGTCAACACAGCAACAAAGGGCTCACATGCAAAGAGAAACCATTCAAAATACAATCTGAAATACATTGATTCACAAACAAAATAGTGTGAGTTGACTTTTGGTGTACATATGTTTACTATGTGAATGGGTGACAAAATACACCCAAGCGTGGTGTGTCAAAACTCAATCCAAAAGCAAAATACAATAGCAACTCACTATGTAAACAAAATCACTCAATCAGTTTGTGCAATGGATTGTAATCATGAATGATACCAAGGTATCTAAAATAAGACACAAGATCTGAAACAAAAATTTTAAAAATATTGTGTTGGGTGCTTAATTTGGCATAAAATCTAGAGAAAAGGGTGGAAATTATTTGGGTGTTCTAAAATGGGTGTGGTAAAACCAAAAACAACTAATTAAGAAATAAAAAATCTATAATTGGAATATGAGGGGGGGAAATATTAGTCAAATATCCATATTCAGATAAAAGCAAAAATTAGAAGTAAGGAGTGACTTAATTGAAATTTATTTAGTATTTATTAAATTCTCAAAATGGAAGGAACACAGCAACAGACTACCATTGCACCCGTTGTGCACCGCCGTTGCGGTTGCCCCCATGGGTCAAAGAATAGACTTAGTGCAACACAAGTGCCTACTCAGGAGGGAGGCAGGAGAGGAGAGTTCCATAGTGACGCTGCACTGACACAGCCGGTTCAAGGAGTACAAGCTGCTAGGGTGCAGAGCATAAACCCTAAGGTCTCAAAGCTGACCCAGAAGCCCACTAAGGTTACCACTACCAAAACAGTTAGAGACAAGGAGGTAGAACTTACTTTTTATTTGTTTGAAGTTGTGTAACAGCAATAGTAAGTCCCGTCAGCCATGCTGGAGAAGATGAAGCCTGTACTTGATACTAGCTACAAGCCCTACGTCAGTGATGGTAATCAGGAGGAGGAGAGGGAGCCTGAGTTCTACCAAACTGATGAGGGACAGTTAGTGCTAAAGAAAGTTGCTGCGTTTTATACCAAGGTGCCCATGCCCTGTGTTGTGCCCAATGCCAACAATTTAATCCTCATTGCTAAAAATCCCGCTCACAAGCGCATTCCTGACATTAAGTGCATCATCCTTCTCCGGCTCATGCATGAATCTGGTGATTACAAGGCAGCTGCGGCTCTTGTTGTGGTGGATCCCAAGTACGCCTCAAAGACCTTCAACAAGTTCATTGATACTGGCCAAGTCCTTGCCACGGAGAAATCCTTGTGTGTTTTCACCATGCTCACCAAGGAGCACAAATGGGCAATCTGCTAGTAGATCACCTGGGACTGCCATCTTAAACTGGCAAATATACAGGCCATGGTCAAGTCTGCTTTTGGGGTTGAGGCCTCAATTTCCTTTTACTACCATCTGCTCAAGGGGATGTGCCTTTCCTGGAAAAAGCTTGGGGTATCTCCCTACAACAGAAACATCCCAGCCAATATCAGATTCCGGAAAAATTACTCTGAGGCGTACACTGCCCTCAAAGACAAGGAGACAGTGAAATTCCATTATATCAACAAATCATCATTTGCCTTGTCAATGCGCAATGGGTATGGGTATGTCCCCAAAGGCTTCAATGATGAGATTGCTTGGTGTGCTGCAGTCTGTGCCACAACATACTCAATGGTGGCTCCCCTTGGTCTAAAGGGGGTTGAGCTTTATCAAATGATATTGAGTTCTCACAACCACTATTTCCTTCTTTTCATTCCTCTGATTGGTCCAGGAGCACCTGAGGCGCACAAGCCCGGGCTTCACCAATGTGATTGTGTTGGACAATGTTGGTCTCCACAAGTTGGCTGATATTCTTGAGGAATTCTCAATGATTGACACAAGCATTGCAGTGGGCCCCCAGCAATTGGCTACGGCAAATTTGCGCCTTCTCTTCCTCCCTGCCTATTCGCCCTTCCTAAACCCCATTGAGGAAGTCTTTGGGTGGCTCAAGCAAGTTGTCAAGCAAGGAACCCCAACAGGGACCAAGGACCTGTTTGATTTGCTGCAGGCTGGAATCCAAATCCTTCCAGCTGAGACTGTGGCCAAATTCTATGGCCACGCTGATTTGTTCATCCCCGCGTGCATAGCCAAACAGCCAATCAATTAAAGGCTTAGTGTTTCCAATTTTTTTATATTCTCTAATTTACTATTCAAGATTTATTGATTATCATTTTATATTTAGATGGTTCCACGCCTGCAATCACATTCAGAAGATCTATCAATAGATGTAAGTAAAGAATTAATTTTTATATATTATTTAATATGTCATCTGAGGTTATCCCAAACGCTTGATACTGGATTACGCAAATATATTTATATCACTTTTGTCAAGTAAATATAAAATAGTCTTATAAAAACTAAACGTAAATTATAAGGTTGAAATTTATTTTATTACCGTATTATTTTATACTTTTATGAAACCCATTTCTGTAATATATTTTGCAAATCATGTTTGCTAAAATATTATTTGAAAAATTATTTATAATATAAAAATATAGTAGAGTATAAATATATTTATTGATATAGAGATAAAATTAAGTGCGCCTATAATGGGTTTGGCGGTATATACCCACCCCGCAATGGAGGTGGTGCACAACCTCTACTGCCACACTGTGGACAGTGGATACACCCTTATTAAAGTATTTGTGCCTGCTGGTAAAAAGAAGGATGGTGAGGTGGGAATGGAGGAGCAGCTTTTCTGGTGGGGCTGCAAACCCAAAGATGCCAGCCAGGACCAGGGCGTCCTGGATAACGTGATCCACTGAGTCATACCCAGGGGTGACCTTCTTCCTGTCCAGTGAGAGCCTGGTCTCATCAACCCCAAGAAGGACCCTGTCTAGGTCCTCTACACTGGCACTCATCCCAAAGAAGAAAAGATACCCAAGGTAAACAACAAGGTGAACCTTTGTCCAGCAAAGGCTTTTGTAAACTTGCACAATTTGCTGTATACAGTGCTAATCTTCTTCTTGTGCTTAGTTTTGGCAAAGGTCAGCTCCATAGCTGCAGTGACCCCTGTCTTGTTGGCACTCCAGGCCAGCCCAAAGTCTGCCAGGAGGATTTTTGTCTTCTTTAAGGCTGTTGCATCTGCAATAGCCAATTTTGACACTGCTTGCCCAAAGTTCTCCAACAGGTAAGAGATGATATGCTCCACTGGGAAGCAGAAGCAAGCAGCCGCATGAGCCTGGCCCATCTCCAGTATATTCTTGAATGGGAGCGTTGCCAGGACATCCCAAACAAGCTCAATGGAGTTTACACAGTAAACTTTACTGAGGTTAACCGGGTCCAGGCAGACCAGTTGGACATCCTTGTAGGCAGTAACTGCCACTCAGATGCCCCCTCACCATGCAAAAGCCCAGTTAATGCCTCCCTGGACATTTGGAATGTACCATGGATCCTGTCTCAAGCTCCTGCAAGACAGGGGGGGACAGGAAAAGCTGTTTGTCCACATAAGTGGCATAGTTAGAGTAGAAGGTGGGGGGCAAAAGAAACCAGGACCTGGTGGAGTTCACCATCAATATTTTCTAAAAAAAAAGGTAAGTATTTAAGAATTTTTATAATTATAATTTTTTAGGTTACCTTCTTGGGTTTCTTCCTTGCCAGAGGCTTCAGCCGGCTTTGCAATTCTTGGCACAAGCAATTGTGCCAGCAATTTGGTATCCTCTGCCCTGGCACGCTTGGCAGGTTTGAGGTGGGCATACATCTCTGGGTCATCAACCCAGACGGACGGCGCAGAAAGATTGTATGCCTTGAACTGGAGGCCCTTAACCACAAATTTTTGAATATTTAATAAGTGCTCAATTGTCTTCTCTGGGGTGTCTGGCATTTTTGACATTAGTGCCTTTGCAGACACCTTGTCAATTTTGTCCCTAGTGAGGACAGCAGACTTCACTTTGGCTTTAACCTTGCAGTCAATGTCCTTTATTTTGGCAATTGCCAAGTCAAGGTCCTTCAGAAGCTTTTCCAATTCTCTCATTGATTTTTTACTAACCTTTCCATATGTTTTTATAGCTTTTGCCCCAATAAATTCTGTATTATTTCAATACTGTTGCCTCTTTGTTTATTCCTTTTTGTTTTCCCATTTACTAAATTATCCCATCTTTTTACCCATTGTTTATATGTTTTACGCTCATCTCAATATGTGTCATTTGCTTTGTTTTGGCATTGTTTCCTTGATTACCATATATTTTTTGCCGCTTGACATAGCCCCTTGTGAAAAAAGTAACAACAATTTGGTGATCAGCTAAATTTTAATTAGAAAATTATAGTGTTAACTGTTTTTAGATAAAGTTGTTACTGATCCAAATTCAAAACCTTAATGATAAACTTTAAGCCAATCAGGAGCTGAGTGATAAAGTGATTGTTGTGACATAAAGTGTCATTCAATAATTCTTTGATGCATGTGCAATAATTAATATGATTGGCTGGATGACCCTTTATGTCACAACAATCACTTTATCACTTGGCTCCTGCTTGGCTTAAAGTTTATCATTAAGGTTTTGAATTTGGATCCATAACAACTTTATCTAAATACAATTAACCTATAATTTTCTAATTTAAATTCAGTTGATCCCCAAATTGTTGTTAATATTTTTACAAGGGGATGTGTTTGGGTGCTAAAAATAACTGTGTTCAGGATCTAGATACACAACATAGTAAATATATGATTTTATAGAAATAAGCTGAACATAAAGAATATAGCCAACTATAAACAAAGAGAACACAAACAATTGAAATTCAAATAAAGATAATATAAATAGAAATTTTTGGGACCAGGGGGTTTAATGAGGTGGGGAAGAGTGATGCCTAGTAGGCAGAATGGCGCAGGAAGGAAGACGTAGAGGCGGTGATGGCCTGGGGGGTCTGGGATTGGATGGGTTGGGTTGGGTTTGCGGGTGGGGGGTGTTGGTGGCAGGGGTGGAGACAGAAGGATTGCGCGTGATGGCCGCCATATACCACTCATTGTAGTCATCATCAGCCATTGGCTGATTGGGCTGGTAGGTGGCTGTTGCACAGGGTGGGAGGCGCTTATCCTTGTGTGATTGGTTGCCCTGTTCACATGGAAAACCATTTGCGCAAACACGTCAGCCACCATTTGGTGACCAAAGAAAAAATTGTGATCAAGGACCCTAAGATAGAGGTTGTTGAAAGCCTGAGGTGGCGCTCTTGGAGTGTATCTCCAATATTAAAGAGCACAACATCTGCCAGATAGATGTTGGCGTGACCAGTTGGGTACACTGAGGCCTGGTGCCCGCGTTGCTGGATGACCTCAAGGGCAGTGGAGCTACCCTCCATCTGGTGGCTCAAGAAAACCCAGTATTTGGAATTTGAGCCATCCCAGGAGTTGAGCAATCCACTGAGGATGTGGCTGTACTTGTAGCCATTGGTGAAATCTTGGTTTGTCTAATAGTAGACAAAACCCTTGGCTCAAACAGCCAGAACTGCACCAATGAACGTCCCCTTCTTGACCTTCTTCCTTCCATTCTTGGTGGCAGCTTTTCCTTGCTCGCCAAAATTGTTAAATGAAATCAATAACTTGTAGTACAAGACAAACATGATGTCATCTGTTAGAGTTGTCAAGCATCTGACCAGGGTTGATTCAATTGCGGTGTCATATGCAGAATCCTCAGCGCCATCCCATTGGTCACGGGCAAAATTTGTAAGCACCCTAATTGAAGCCACCTTTCTGTGCATCTAGAGCTGCACCATGCACTCAGACACCCAAATGCTATGGTGCGCAAGTTGCTTCTGGACCTGGGTCAAGGGAAGCTTGGGGTCTTGCTGGAGGAGGTCAAGCATTATTAGGTATGCCCCATTGATCTGGGACTCTGTGGCCTTCCTTGGCTTCTTGGCCGTCCCAATCAGATTTCTCTTATTCATCAGGTTGTTGAATTCCCGCATGACAGTAGCCTGGGTGAATTGTAATTGGCTGGCTATCTGATCCCAGGACAGACCCTGCAGGTTGAGTGCCACAATTTCCTGAAGAATTTGGGTAGTGATTATTCTGCGTTTGGGGCGCTGGGCGGTGGGAGCTGAAGCCTGATTAGCTGAGGGGGGGCAGGTTGGGTGGTGGCAGGAAGTTGTTCCAAATCAAGGTTGTCATCCTGATTGGTTGGTTGACAGACAACTTGTACAGGGATAGGTACAGGAGCAGGGGTAGAGCTAGACACTATGTGATGACTGAACAAGTCAAAGCCATATGGGCCGGGGGTCATTAACAGGTCAGCTTCTTTATTACCTGCCTCAAAGGCTTGGGTGTAAACAGGTGCCTCCATGTTCTCAGCCTTGCCTCCATTGAAGCTGGCTTGGCTGCTAGTGCGGTCAAAGATATTGCTTGTAAAAACCATTGTAAAAAACCTAGGATAAAATCACTAAAAGTAGAAATTTTAAAATTTAATAATTTATTTCTATTGTAATCTCAAGCCCGTATTTGGAAGGTTCTCAAAACTATTCCATACAAATCTTGAGCCATGAAAATGAATAAAATGCCTCTGCCCCTTATTGGATAGCTGTTGGTTGGCTGTTATACTTTTATTTTTCTATTTTAGGCTGCTTATACTACAAATCTTGTGTGAGTTCATTTTGTTTTGTGCTTGTGTAATCTTGCTTCTAGATTTCTCTAATTTTGTTTCTTTTTAGTCCTTCTGTTGTGCCTCATATGAATCCTGATTGGATTATAATATACTCCAGAACAGCATCCATCTATTTCACTTGCTGTGTCAGTTCATTTTTTTTGTGGTCTGAGCTACACCGCTTGATGTTTGCTTTAATTTTGTTAATGGGTTAGTGAAATTTTGTTTTTGTTTTGATAGTTCATTTATTAACCAAAAATATTCAAATTAATTGAATCCTGAATCTTGCGCAACTTGGATTTTGTTTAAATCTGAAATCATTTTCTTTAAATCTGAAGTATTTTTGCTTGTTGCCATAGCTTTTTTAAAAACTACTGTATCAACCAATATAAAAAAATTAAAATAAAGATTAAAAATATAAATAAACTAAGGATATATGATTAATATAAAAAGCTTTTAATCAATTAGCTGGTTGTCAAGGCATAGAGGAATATATGAAGCAGAATGTACGTAAAACTTAGCCATGGTCTCAGCTGGAAGGGTATGGACCCCAACCTGTAGCAAACCAAATAGGTCCTCTGTCCCAGATAGTTTCTCCCTCTTGACAACCTGCTTGAGCCATCCAATGACTCCTTTGATTAGGTTTAGGAATGGGTTATACATGGGGAGAAATAATAGGCACATATGTGATATGGCCAATTCTTGTGGGCCAACTGCCTTTCCTGTCTCAGTTGTTGGAAATTCCATAAGAATATCTGTCATCTTATGAAGCCCAACATTATCCAATACAATGTTTTTAATGAACACTGGGTATGTGTGCCTAAGATGCTCTTGGACCAATCAGAGAAGTAATAATAAGGTCCTGCTGTCGTGGGATCCTAAAATCATTTGGCACATCTCAATGTCACAGTAGTTTCTATAATGTTGGGAATTATCTATCCTAAAAGGAAAGCCAATAAATCAGGGAAACAGTTAACCAAGTTTACATATTTTAATCAAGCCATGATCAAAAATGAGTTACTGCTGCACCAGTTTGTCTGCATAATCCAATTACCCAGGGCAGGGTGATACTGATAAATAGAATTAATATGAGGATCACCTGATACAACCTTGTTTATCAGAATGGTTGACAAAAATAAATCACCCAAGGGTTTTTTTGTGCTAGACAAAGTGCTCTTTAGATAGTGCCATAAAATAGGAGCCATAGATTCAGGTGGTATTTCCCAGTCAATGATTTTGGTACATATTAAAAAATTTCCACTGTTCAACTCTCAAGAGTTGAGAAACTCCCTAAAAAGGTATACTCAATAAACTTAAAATTATCTCTTGGTTAAAAAATTCTTAAAAATGCATCCTGTAGTGGGTCTTCTCTGCTATATTCCTTAAAACTTGATTTTAAATCAAATTGTAACAGGAAGATGGGGTCCTGCTTTGGGCTCTATGTTGTCTATGCTGCCTGTTGTAAATTAGGTGCATATTAGAATGATAAAGGCTATCAGTGGAATAATCCTGGTAGTCAAGGCTAATTGAATTGCACCCAAATCTGTTGGATCTGACAGATTTGCAATTCCAATTGTATCTTGGATGTTACAATGATTTGGCTGACCTGTTACATCCAGTTGGATCAAGTTTGGGAACTTAAAGCAGCTTCTGTAATGGGCATCTGCAAGCTGCAGCCACTCTGGGGTAATGTGCATCCACTCTTCTCTGTTGGATTGTCTGGATCATCCCAAGATGGAAGGAATGCAGATGCAAGAGCCTGGTGGACACCAGAAGATCCTATAATGTTCCTGACAATGATGCAGGTGTTAATAACACTCCTGCATTCATTGCACAGCTTTTCCAGTATATAAACTTCCCTTCTTTCTCCTAATAAATATACTTTCACACATTATATACTTGCTTTTACACTCTACTTAGTTGTTACCTTAGATTTAAGGGTAAAGACTTCAGAGTCTTTAAGACTTGTATTAATTTGTGTATAGGCCTGAAACTATACTCTCCAAAGCTAGCACTATAAAGGTCAATCCTCAAGACGTCCAAGGCCAAATTCACGGCATTGGTGCTCACTCCTATATGTATCCTACCAGATACGCCAAACCTACAGGACACCCCCGCTGTAGTCCTGTTTCAGCCCTGGGAGGGAATAGCTCTCTTCCTGACTTTTACTTTGGTGAAGATGTACTCTCATTCTTGGATAAAGTGAAAACCTTTACTGTTGGTTATACTGAAGAGCAGAAGATCAAATATCTGCTCAGCAGCTTGTGTCAAAATTTATTTGATACTGGTATGCCCTACCTTGGCTTTAGTTACTCCTATCAGTACCTCCAAAGAGTGATAAAGCAAAAACTCTACTGCCCACAAGATTGTACCAAAGCCAGCCCCCTCAATGGTTTGAGAAGCACTAGCACACCTCAGGACTACCACTTGGATGCTTCTGAAAACTCTAATGGTTCCAGAAATAGCCCTGAGTCACCCAATACTCCTATTGCTGGATCATTGAACAAGGTTAAACATCCTGATTCTTTGGCTTGTGAAGTCAATCAAGTTAGTGAGGCTCAATACCTTGCAGAAGAAGACTAATTGGAAATTATAGAGAATATCTTTGAACCTAAAGAATCTCTTACTGAAGTGGAGCCCACCAAATCACTAACCATTCATGAGGAGTACAGTGAAAAGAAACAGTATTAGGTCCATGAAGTAAATTCCATGGAGGTGCTAATCAGCAAGGATAAAGGTAAATCCTTGGCTGCACCTATAGCATTACTTTATCTGGATCTGTTGGAACTCTCTCCTGTTGATCACAATATCAGAGGTGAAGATTCATCTAAGGATGATGATGTTGTTCTTCATGAAGTTGAGATAGTTGGACTTCATACCTTCCAAAAGCCTCCTTTCTCTCTTCCTGAACCTTTGCCTCCTGAAGATCCTGGAACTGCCAAGCCCTTCCCTATTGGAGCTGGAGATTGCTTCAAAGATGAGAAAGTCTCTGAAGATTATGAGGCTTCACAAGAAGAGAAAGTAGTAAAACTGCTAATCAGCCAAGTTGAGTACAGATCATTGGCTGAATATGTAACAGTACCTCTCCTTTCTCTACCAAAATCCTTACCTCCTGAAGATCCAAGCTTCATCCTACAGCCTTGTAACAAATCCTGTTCAAGAAAAGGAATTGAAGATAAATGGCTTTCTAAAGAGTATCACTTGGAATCTTTTGGAAGCCTTGCCCTGACTGAAGTCAACCCTGGAAAATTCTCTTCCCCTTGTATCACAGATGAATATATTCAACCTGGACACTTTCCTTGTGAAGATCATTAATTCTGTGCTAAAGTTGATCTGACTAGAGCAAAAGTCTGTTCTAATGACATGGGAGACTTTAAGGATGATGAAGTACCTTCTCTAACAGAGCCAAAAGAGATAAGATGCAGCCAAGATAAGGATCAATCATTGATTCCCTTGTCCTCTGAGTGTTGTAGCAAAGATGAAGAGACTGAGAAAGATCTTCAAGAAGCGGAATCAGTGGTATTTCCAATCAGCTAAGTTGAGAAAGAATAATTGGTTGAAAAGATAGTAGTGCCTCCCTTTTCTCTGCCTGAACTTTTGCCTCCTGAAGATCCTGGCACCAACTCACATGGATCTTCTTTAATCCCTCTTCTTGCTCTACCCCATTGCAAAAAAGACTCCAAGGCTGAACTTCTCCACCCTGATGAGATGCAAGAGCCCCAGGACTTACCTCTGTCTACTGTTGCCCTTGTGTTCTCTATTACTGATGAGCTTTATGACAAAATACTGGTTGGCCAATCTTTGTGAGAGGAAGAGCCCACTGAAATACAAAGTGTTCTTAAGAAGCTTTCAGTGGACACCAAATTTAAAGATGGTCAACTCTTTAAGCTCTACAAGGATAACTGGTTACCATATGTATGCCTCTCACTCAGAACAGACTCTGTAGTTGCCTCACACCAAGCTACAGGACATGTAGGAATACAAAAGACCCTTGCTCAGTTACAGAAGCATTGCTACTGGAAACCATGCTTGCCTTCTGAGGTTCAGGAGAAGTACATCATTCACATTGAAGAAGAGGTGATACAGTTCACCAGTATGAAGCTTGGACTTATCATTACCTCTGCTGCCTTCCAAGTTGCCCTTGATGAACTAAGAGAACAATGATGTTTGCCTCTTTCTTATATCTTATCCTCCTCAAGACTTCTGTTGAACATAACATTCTCATCCTCACAAACATGGATTATGTACTTTCTTAACAAGAAGAGAGTAGCTATGAACTCTCCATTAGTCATTGCTCTAAAGTTCCAAACTTTTATCAAAGAAGCTATCCTATGGTTGGAAGAGAACGCCTCCCTACTGAAGCAGATCCAGATGAGAAGATTGCCCTGTACTATTCTGGTAATGCAACACAAAAGAAAGACTGCCTCTCAAGACTGCCAGTCATTGCCCTTGTTGCTTTTGTACATGATGAGATGCACTTTAACCCACTGAATGACCTGTCTTTGTGGGGGGAGGAGATCATCACAGCACATTCTGCTCTAGAGAACTCTTTGGTGAGTGCAAATCTAAAAGATGATTGTCTATTCATTGAATACAAGTACCTATGAATAGCTAACATATGCGCCTCCTTACAACTGAACTCAGTGATTGTTGATCAAGGACCCACAGGACGTGTTTCCATACAGAGAGCGCTATCCAAACAGGATGAATATCTGTAATTGACTACCTCCCACAACAACAAGACCACAAATGCATGTAATAGATTGCTCTATCATCCTGTCATGGTACTTAAAATTAGGTACTGCAAACTGCTGACAAGCCACTCCTTCAACTCTCCCATGAACGCCCACCTGACTTGCCTTGCTGCCTGCTCTCCCTGATAAAGCCTAGACTTTCTTTCACTCCAGAAGCCTACCTCCAGAAGTTGCCCCAGGTCTTGACCAATACAGAGGCTGAAGCCTATCATGCCAAGTTGAACATCAATAAGAAGGATGTAGACCACGCTTCTAATAGCCATCCTACCCTCCCCTTATACAAGGTGGGTGATGCTGTATACTTCTATAGTAATAGAGGGTATGTATGTGAAAACACACTTGTCATGCTATGGCAAGGGCCTATTAAGATCAACCACAAAATGGATCCTGTGAACTACACTAAGGATCCAAATACTGGCCACTTGATTACTAGCGTACACACTCAATACATGTGTGCTGCTCCTAGTACTCATGAGTAAACCCCCTTTAGGACAACAATCCAGAAAAAGAAAACCTAATGAAAAAATGCCATGGGTTGTTGTCCAAATCGCAGAGAAAAAAAGGAATAAGGCAATATACAGTGAAAAAGGCTTTATTGGAATAATTACCTGACATATGCAGTCCTTGAGTCCAGTACCCTCTATTTATAACCTTTTCCCATTCTAGTGATGGTAAATGTTGTAAATTAGGTGCATATTAGAATGGTCAAGGCTATCAGTGGAATAATCCTGGTAGTCAAGGCTAATTGAATTTCACCCAAATCTGTTGGATCTGACGGATTTGCAATTCCAATTGTACCTTGGATGTTACAATGATTTGGCTGTCCTGTTACATCCAGTTGGATCAAGTTTGGGAACTGAAAGCAGCTTCTGTAATGGGTAGCTGCAAGCTGCAGTCACTCTGGGGTAATGTGCATCCACTCTTCTCTGTTGGATTGTCTGGATCATCCCAAGATGGAAGGAATGCAGATGCAAGAGCCTGGTGGACACCAGAAGATCCTGTAATGTTCCTGACAATGATGCAGGTGTTAATAACACTCCTGCATTCATTGCACAGCCTTTCCAGTATATAAACTTCCCTTCTTTCTCCTAATAAATATACTTTTATACTTTCACACATTATATACTTGCTTTTACACTCTACTTAGTTGTTACCTTAGATTTATGGGTAAAGACTTCAGAGTCTTTAAGACTTGTATTAATTTTTGTATAGGCCTGAAACCATACTCTCCAAAGCTAGCACTATAAGTGTCAATCCCCAAGACGTCCAAGGCCAAATTCATGACACTACCTAATGTTACACCAATGCTCTCTGACCTTGGGTTCTTTGCCCCATAATCTGAAACTGAGTCTATTTCCACCTCTCAATGCCTGGAGTTTTATTCTGAGGATTCTTAAATCTTGCTACAGGCTATCTAGGACTACTTTGGGTTGGCTTAATTATCCTGTTAAATCCTAGTGCATGTTGTGACCTGAGGCGCAGCACAGATACACAACAGGTAATCCTAACCTTAGGATTGGATTTGTACTAATTCTTGATTAGAACATCAGGGAGGGCTATTTGATTATCTTGTGGCCCTGGTTGAATAATATCTGTTAGGCATGGCTAGAGAGGCGCCAAAGTACGTGAAGACACAAAGACAAAAATGTGAATAGAACTTAAATTTTATTGGTGAATATGAAATGGATTATATATTGGTTGGTAATACCACAAAATATTACTAGGACAGTAGGATCACTTTCCACCAGCATGAGTGGGGCAAGTGAGTTTCTCAGAATCAGGAAACTGAACAATTGAATTTCCCAATTTGGAGCCAGACTCATTTTGAAGGGCAAAAGCAAAAGAGAGAGATTTGTCCTCAAAATAACCCATCAAAGGCAAAATCAAAACACAGTGAGTGGCAGCATTTACAACATTGCCCCCTTCTATATTAGCCTTAGGGGGTATTAATTGCAGAGGAACTTGGCATGCATTTGGGCAAATGGTTGACCACTAGAGAGTAGTTTCACAAATTACTCTGATCCTTGCTTGAAGGTCACTTCCAGAGGTCCAACCCACAACGTATCTAACTTGTGAGTATGTCCTCCTAATCTCTGATGATATTAGAAAACATGGTACCCAATATTGAACTCAGGCAAGGGAGAGCATCCAGCATTGTCAGGAGAGAGCTCAAGCATTTTGGCCGTGTACGCAGAGGTGTATGCAGTAGCTTGTATATCAATGATGCGGTTGATTAAATCTTTGATAAGGTCATCTGGGTTCACAGCCTTATCAGAGGAGAAGAGGGGAGCCCCCAGGAGCAACAGAGTGGTGGCATCACACCCATACATCATAGAAAAAGGGAAGAACAGGTGACACAATGTTTGCTAAGGCAATAAGCAAAGAGAGCAGCAGGAAATTAAAGATCCCAGTTTGCAGCGTAGGAATAAGTGAGTTTCCTCATGATAGAGACCAGAGTCAAGTTTTTACGCTCAACTGCCCTATTGGCAGAAGGATTATAGGTGGCAGAGAAAGACTGGTGAGACCACAAGGCTTCAACAACAGAGGTTACCAACTTGGAGGTTGAAGTTAGTTACATTGTCAGATAATAACACTTGAGAACAGCCATGGCAAAAGAATATGTCTTGCAACAGAAAGGCGGTGGTTGTCTTGGCAGTGATGTCCTTAGTAGGGAAAGTTTCTACTCACTTTCTAAAATGATCAACAGCAATTAGGATAAAGCAGCAACTAGAGCAAGAGCAGGGGAGAGGCCCTACAGCGTCAATGCTGATAGTATGAAAGGCGTGTTGAGGGGGGACTAGCTTGAACTTGTGTGAGGCAGCTTGTGGTCACTGGAGCTGGAAATCATGGCAACTAACAATGACATCATGAATCAGCAAGCAAAGTTTCTCCCAGAAATAGTTTTTCTGGAGCCAGTCATAGGTCTTGGCAATGCCTTTGTTTCCCATCTCCTTATGGACTTGCAGCACCAACAAAAGGCAAAGACTAGGCCTTACATAGGGCAAGTAGCAGCCTCATACTTTCTTGAAAAGCTGGTTGTCATAAATGAGTGTGTCTTCAGATAGTTTGGCTAAGGCAATACAAACTTCTTCTGTCTCTTTCTCCCAGGAGGAAGTATATCCAATTAGCTCATATAGTCAATCAGCCTCAGCAGAGTGCAGCGCAAGGATGGGCATTCTGGACAATCCATCAGTGTTTTGATGTTGAATCCCAGGACGGTGTAGCACAGTAAAGCTGTAGCCTTGCAGGCAGAGAGCCCATCTAGCTAGTTGTCCTTTTGGTTCCTTAAGCTGTTGTAACCACTTAAGCAAGGCATGGTTGGTGACCACTGTGAAATGGGTGACATATACATAATGTTGTAACCGCTTGACAGCATGCAACACAGCAAGACATTCTTTCTCTGTGATACTGAAATTCTTCTCATGCTTTTTGAGTAAACAAGAAGTATAAGCTACAGGATGATCTACACCTTCATCATCTAGTTGAGCCAAGATAGCCCCAATAGCCAGGTCACTAGCATCAGTATTAAGGATAAATTCCTTATTGTAGTCAGGATATACTAGAATGGGTGCCTCTTTGAGTTTTTTCTTGAGGATCTCAAAGGCTTGTTGCTGGCTAGCAGTCCATTTGAAAGGGACGTTACACAACAGTTGGACCAAAGGCTCACTAGTGTTGGCAAAGTTGGGGATAAACTGCCTGTAGTATCCCATTGTACCCAGAAAGACTTGAAACTCTTGCAGATTGGTGGGCGGAAGCATTTTGTCAATGGCCTTAAATTTCTTGGTCATTGGGCAAATCCTGGTCTGGGTTACCTCATGGCCCAAGAATTCATAGTGTTCCTTGAAGAAAGAACACTTAGATGGTTTCAACTTAAGGCCAGCCTCTCAAATCTTTATGAATAATTTCTTGAGGTGAGCCAGATGATCTTTAAAGGTAGCACTGAAGAATGTTATATCATCTAAGTACACCAGGACACATGAGAGCTTCACATCACAAAAGATGGAATTAATGGCCTGCTGAAAGGTAGAAGTTGCATTGCATAGCCCCTGAGGCATACAGGTAGGCTCAAACAGTCCTTCAGAAGTGATGAGCGTGGTCTTCTGTCTATCCTCAGCAGAGAGATCAACTTACCAGTATCCAGAAGCTAAATTCATAGCAGAGAAGAACTTGGAGCCGCCAAGGCGGCAGAGAGCATCATCAATGTGTGGTAGGGGATAGGAATCCTTTTTGGTTAAGGAGTTCAAGTGTTGGTAATCCATCATAATACAATGACCTCCATTCTTCTTCTTTATTATGAGCAGGGGGTAGGCCCATGGACTTTGGGAAGGAGCCAATAGCACAGCATCTAATAGATGCTTGAGCTCTTTAGACACTTGAGCGTCCTCCATGCAGCTGCAGCAATAAGATTTAGCACAGAAGGGGGGAGCGTCACCAGTATTGATCTGGTGAATAACAACTTTGGCTAGACCATAATCAGTACTATCTTTAGCAAATATATCTGAAAACTGATCTAGTAAATCCAGCACCTCCTTCTGTTGTACCAGGGATAGTTACAGGAAATCTTGAGCAGTGAACAAGGACAGGACTTGGGGCTTGTCTCCAGGTAATTGAAACCCTGAAACGTACCAAAGGGATGTAGCAACAGAACATTGGGAGCATTCAACAACTTACCATAGCCAACAATCTGCCCTCTAGACACTCATATGGGGAAAGCAGTTAAGTTGGCAACCAGCAATTGAACAGGGTCTTTATGAGAGACATCCAAGATTCCCGGGCATAGGTAGGGCTTGTTGCGTCCTAGAGAGGGAGGAGACTATAACTCTAGAAACGTACACTCAGGTAGCTCATAAGATATTTGTGAGTCTAGGATAGCTTGAGACCCTGGGGGAATGGTTACAGAAGAAGTGGCCAAGAGAGGAATCCCTTCAGATGCAGGGCAAGCCATGAGTGGACATTTCATGTTAGATGGATGTGTACGGTATTTTAGGATGAAAACACCAGTGGGATACTCTAAGGCACATGTCTTGAGGCGCTTCTCTGGGACTTTAATAGGCTCTTCAAAGATCAGAGGGACTTTGTACCCTAGGATGGAGAGATAACCATCCTTCAAGTTGATGATCCCATTGTATTCCCTAAGGAATTGAGTACCAACTAGGAGGTCATAACTCTTATTCTCCAAGACAATGGCAGGTGCGGCCAAGAGTAGCTTGCCAAACCACATGGGAAGAGCAGAATAAGCCCCTATAGCGCAAGTCATGGATAGCCCAGCTGTGCCATACAGCTGGTGGGGCAACTGTGGTAAGTTCAACTCCCTGGTGATTGACTCCCTGGTACTTAACACTTTTTCAAGTACCAGGGAGTCAAATGCCACATATGTGAATCTATTAGTATTTTTGGCTTAACCAATTTTAAGCTAATTTTTACTAGTAATTTAGGGGTTCAAAACCAAAAACCAAGGTTAAATTTACTTGAAATCAACTCTGTTTAATAATTCAGTTAGCTAAAATACCAATTTAAGGGGCAATTTATAAGTAAATTTACTAATAGAAATGAAAAAACCTGTGTTCAACACTCTAAACCAAAAAGCAACCAGTTTGACACTTTTTAAGCCAAATTTTAATTTTATTAATAAAATAAATATGTGCTTATATAAAAATTATTATTTATTATTATATTTTATTATTAGTGTCCATAGTTGTTGATTAAGCTCCCAAGCACCACTATACTGGATTTAGTGGTATAGACATTAATCAAACACCCCACTTGTTTTACATTATGTCATTCCTGGGTTTTTGGATTAAGTGGTGCCACATAAATTAAGTCCAATTTATTAAGATATTTCATATGTAATTTATAAAAAACTGAAACTCAACACCTTCTTTGTTTGGCTCTATCCACTTGACACCCAATTGGTTTTGGATTTAACTAATCAAAGGCTCAGAATTAAGGCTAAATTAATATGTGATGCACTATGAGCGCCACTTGACACTCACCCACTCAACACTTTAACTTGGGTATTAGTACAGAGAGCTTCTTAACGTTTTAACCAACACTATGGTAAATAATTCACTCCCAGCTCCTCACAGCACATTATTATCACTAATAAACACATTTCCACTAATTTACTTTTTTAACTTATGTTGTATTTTTTTATTTTTGAGCATATGATACTGCCTTGCTTTTGGGTTAACTTTCAAACCTGTTTTAAATTTAAGCAAGTTTTATATGTAAAAAATATAGTAAATTTGATGTTTCTGTTTGACTCTGGCATACTTGACAGTGAGAATCCAGCTTTTCCCAGCTGATTGACAGTGCTAAACTCAACACTTTGCTATGTTTTGAATTTTCAACTCTCAATAAAAAAAAATCTACATAATAATTTTTTATTTTTTTGCAATTATAATCTACTACTTTTTCTGCTGCTCTCCATATAATTTTCATAAATTTTTTTGATTTTCAATTAAACTTTTACATTGATTTAACACTAAGATGTTATGCTGAACCTAAAATCTTTGATGCTTCATCATAAATTCACTTATTTTCTATGTTTTAACCTTTATATCTATACTTTGAGTTTCTATTTTGCTTCTATTTACTTTTTTATTTTTTTTCTTGATAAATAAAACTTTATTTGCATACTTTTCATTTAACTTTTACTTTGCTTTACCTCTGTGTTTCATATCTTTCATACTTTTATTATTTACAATGCTAAACTTTTCTTTAGAAAAAATCAAACAAGAACAGCCATCAGCCCAAGCGTCAAGCCTCCAAGGGCTCCAAAGAAACTGCCTCCACTCCCAAGCGTGCCAAGAAGCCTTCAAAGGCAAAGTCTCCAACCCCATCTCCTCCTACTCCATCTCCATCTCCATCTCCTCCTACTCCTACTCCTACTCCTACTCCTCCCCCCTCCACCCTCATTTTCCACATCCCCTTCACCTTCCCCCAAAAATTCCTCCCCCAATAAATCTGATGGTGATCTTACCATTTACTCCTTTTACCACCCAAGGACTGACTCCAAGCCCACCAAGGAGCGGCATGCCAAGAAAGTAAAGGCTGCCAAGGAGCCCACCTCTTCTTCTGGTAAGAAAAAGGAGTCATCCAAGCAGGCCTCAAAGAACCCTGCCCCTCCCCCTCCTGATGGCTCTTCCCCCCCTCCCTCATCTGATCCCCAAGATGAGCCAGAGGAGTACTCCAAGAAGTTCAAAGCTTCTGATCATGTGGCTTGGGATCCACTGGCCATCCACAATATCTGTAATGTGGACAGAGAGTTTAAAGTCCCCAAGTGCTTCCCCCATTACTTCCCAATCATGTCCGTAAAGGGCGGCCCTGGCTATGTTGCTGACAATTAAATTTTTAATTGTAACAATCAAAAGCGCCAAACTAAGAGCAAGCACTTTGTCTGTGAGGATAAGACTTGTGGGGGGCAGCTAAACACCAAGGGCTGGAAGCAAGTAACGGCAGAGAAGGGGGAGCACACAGTGAGCCCCCCAATCATTTAATCACCTGGATGTTAAAATGGTACCTTGTTCAAGTAATCCCAACATCCTCTCATCTCTGGGCTTCTGATCTGGCCATAAAGGCTTTGCAACATCTCAAACCCAACAATATCAAGTTGGTGCCAACTCAAGAGCAGTTGGTTAATTTCATAAGCAATAAGCATATCACTGCCAATCCTCCTCCTCCCAAGGCTTCATATGTCCTCTCAGAGCTTACGCTCACCCACAAGCTCAAGCAGCTTCCAAGTGGGGAGCGCTTCCTCCTCCATGACAACAGGCCTGCCGCCAAAGACCACATAATCTGCTACTCAACTCAGAAGAACCTGATGGAGTTGAAAAGGGCTTCAACCTGGCTAGTTGATGTTACCTTCACCACTTGCCCCCAGATGTTCAAGCAGCTCTGGATAATCCATGCCCAGATTGACATCCAGGTGATTCCACTCTCTTTCTTCCTTCTCCCTGGAGCCACCAAGGCCATTTACACACATGTGTTCTCAATCCTCCGCTGAGAGCTTTCCCTCCTTCTCCCTGATACCAACAATGCCAAGAAGACTCCTCCCCACACCCCTGCCAACCCTCCTGCTTCTGACAAGAACCAGGCCACCCTGGACTCGGAGGAAAAGGCGAGGCTAAGAGCTCTTGGGCCTCATGTGTGCATCATGGACTTTGAGCCTGCTCATTTCAATGCATTTGAGCATCTATTTAGCATGGAGGTTCAGGGGTGCCACTTCCACTTCTGCCAAGCAGTTGCTTGTAATGTTCAGGCCCACACCAAGCTTAGTAGATTGAGCCGGAGGGATACTTTGGACACCTGCAGATTTATGCTGGCACAATTCAGTGCCTTGGCTTTTTTAAAGCCAGAGCACACTACACAGGGGTTTGAGGTGCTCTCAAATAATCCCTACATAGTGAAGCACCCAGAGTTCAAGCCTTTCCTTGAGTACTTTGAGCCCCAGTGGATTGGGAAGGCCGTCACACAGAGGCAAGGCAAGGCCTGCGCCAAGGCCAGCTGAAACATGTACCAGGCGGCTGTCAACGGGGGAGCTGAAGACCACTTTGGCATTAGAGGCTTATCACAAGCATCTTAAAGCCAACTTTGGGCTTCATCCAAAGTTTAATAAGTTCTTCTATCTCCTTCAGCATGAGCAAGAGAAAACAATATCCAAGCTCCAAGATCTCTCCACCCCCGTCCCCCCACCAAGCCAACCACCCGCTGTACCCTCTTCACCAAGGTCATCCAGGGTGCAGCCAAGCGCAAGTATAAGGCCTCTGAGCTTAAGCAGCAGCTTGAGCTTATTGCCACTGCTCTCCTGGAAGAAACTAAAATGAAATAGGGAAAGAATGATGAGGAATGAACTTTCTTGCTTGCTCAGTTATATGATTTTTACTTTTAACTTTTAACTTTTTAACTTTAATTTTTACTTATTAGCTTTGATCATTTAGTTTTTAGCTTTAATTTTTCTATTTTTTAACTTAATTATATAGCAGTGATTGTTCTATGTATGCATGGTAAGTTTGAGATGGATATTTATAGTTGAAAGTAAGTGAAATATCTTAATTTTTGTTAATTTCCTAATAAAACATATGATATTCACAGTTGTACTTATATGAACCATATCAAATAAGTTTTAATATTTCTTCATATTTTGCATAACTTTATTTTTTGTGTTTCTGTTTCATTGGAATTTTAATTTTTATGGTAATCAAAAATATTTTTATAATAAAGAGTGTAAATTACATAGTAAAATGAGAAATAAGCAACTCTTTATCCTTATTTTTATTAATTAGGGTACTGTTTTTATTAAATTTTTTGAGCTTTCTGGGGTCACTTTAGTATACCATAGCTTTAAGGCTTAATTTTTTATATTAAAAGTTTTCAGTACATCAAGATTTGTTAATTAAAAAAGTGTTGATTTTCAGTTGTCAATCAGGGCAAAAGCTGAATTCTCACTTTACTATAGTGTCAACTACCAGGGAGTCAAGTTTAAGGGAGTCAATCACCAGGGAGTTGAGCTTACCACAGTTGCCGCTGGTGGTAATTAAGATTGGGGGCAAGTTTGAGCTTCTTGACAAGCTTTGAAGAGATAACATTAACAGGAGACCCTGTGTCTAAGACAGCCTTTATTTTCACTTTTTGGTTGGATATTTCCACACAAGTGGTAGTACAAAAAAGGGAGAGAGGACGGCCAGAATGTCTTGGGCTTCTGCTAGCTTCCCCCCCCCATTTTTTGATCATGCATCTCAATCCTGGAAACTCCTTATAGACAGTCTGGAGAGGAAGTGAGACTGAAACGTTCTTGAATACAGTGTCAGCAACCTCAGCAGCTTCCTTGGATGACTCTACAAGCACAGGGGACCTCTTAGTTTGAGTGAGGTAAGGGCAAGAGACAACCTCCTTGGCTTCTGGCAGAGGCTTGGCAGTTGTTGTAGATTTTCCAGAACACAACTTATAAGGGACTGCAATAGTTTCAGGGACTGCAAGAACTGAATACCCATAGGCATCAGGATCTTCCATATCTGAATCATCCATATCAGAGTCATCATAGATGCTGTGAAATAACAGCAGAATGAAAAGATCCCTAGTTTCAGCAGGCTCAGAGTCAGCAATGGAGGGAGGATTGAAGGAGACAGGGAAGAATTGCCAACCAAAAGCGTCTCCACCCCAGGTTGACTGTATTTTTCCCACCTGTTCCTTGGGATCAGCCCCTTCAACCCAAGGATTTGTGCAGACTCAAGAATGGTGACCTATCTGCTCATAGTTATGGCAACCCTGTTGTCAAGGAGGATTCTGCAAGTTCATGGTAAAGATACGTGGACTATGTGAAGACAAACCAGAGGTAGAGGCGGCACAATTCTCCCGCACAACTGCCCCAGAATGGGTAAGGTGCATATCCTGTAACAGTGTCTTTATACTCTTCATAGAGGAAATCATGGCCTTATGGGCTTTGTAATGAAGGCACAGAAGCTGGTTCACCTTGAGGGCTTGAGCGCAAGCCATGTATGCTTCATGTGCAGTCAACTGGCAGCTTGTGATCAGTTGTTGTCCTTTCATGTAGAATCTATCTTCAAATTCAGCTAGGGTCTCATTTGGCTTGAAAGAAATGTGCATGAATGTGTTTTCTTCACTTCCGAACTAAGGTCACCACCAAATTCATCAATCAGAATCTGCTTCATATCTTCCCAGGTCTCAATAGTGGGCAGCTCTGGCACTACTACCTCTTGGCAGGCCAGGTGCAGACAGGTTATAATGTGTTCTTACTTAACCTCATCTGAGGCTCTTCTCATGGCAGCTTTGTAGATAGTTTGGAAGGATGCAATGGTAGAGGGTTTGGGGTCAAAGACTTGCCTAAAGGTAGGTTTGAAATGCGCTTTGGGAGTTGGACCACCATTGTTGCTGTCAAGTACATTTATGTGCAGGGATAATTCTGCTTCAGATTTGGAGGGGGCTGCCTGGCCCACAGCTTATGGACACTCTCTTCAAGAGTAGTCAGGGTCTCAGCAGTGTGGGCATTGTATCATTAGCTAAGGTGGTCTGTTGTTCATTAACGTCTAGGTGTTGGCCCTGTGTTGTTACTACTGCAAAAATCTCGGTCAGCCAGGAGGTCAGGGAAGGACCCACTGAGAGGCAAGGGGTGAACCTGTCATTTACTGAATCAATTAATTCACTCATTTCTTGTACGTTTTTTTCAAGGTTGGAGTGATCTTGTTTCAAGTGGTCCACCTCATTGGCTAGAGCAATCAACTCTCTAGTACAGTGAATTTGGGGGGCTCCTGACAGGCCAGGGCAGCAGCTATCTTCATCAATAAGCCCAGTTGGACTAGCAGCAGTTGCCACCATTTTTCATAAGGCAGCAATCTCCTGCTGTAGCTCAGCAACTTGGGTTGTCAAAGCAAGCACCTGAGGATCTGGCAGTGGTGCTTCAGTAGGGTAATTTTGACTGCGGGTAGATGCTTACAGCTCTCAAATGGCATCCCATAGTTTCTGTTCTCTATCCATCAAATCATCTGATGGGGGAGAAGGAGGCAAATCTGGCTTGGGCGTGGACAACTCATCTACTTGAGCTTAAATTTTGGTGATGGCAGGGGCGGTGGCTACCCTTTCTTGATCAAACTCTTTCCTGAGCTTGCAAAGACCCTCAGTAGCAAGGGCTGCCACTTGTTGTAGTCAATTGAAGGAGTAAGCACTGAATGAATTGAGCTGATGCACAAGTTGATTGAAATAGGTCATATAGGCATTCAAGGTGGAATCTACTTGGGCACGCCAGGGCTGTTCCAACTGGTGTAACTCATGTAGATGCTTCCTGACGTATCCAGGATGGCCTGGCGCATTTGCTTGATGGAATCAACCAAGCCAGTTTGAGAGGTGACAGAGCCGCGCTGATTGTCTGATACCAGGGGAAACAGGGAGTGGATTCACTGTTAATACACCGCAAACTGATCCCAGTGATTAGCAACAGCTGCTTTTAGGGACAAAATATCTTGTACATGGAGCCCTAACACCATTCAATAGTGGGCTAAGGCAGGTTGTACAAAAGATGATAAAAGGTGCTCAGCAGAGCCAGCCACTGAGAGGAGATGCTGTGGAAATTGCAGAGCCACAATCAATTTGTATTATTCTGCTCAACTGAACTGTAATTAAAGGCAAGGGATGGCTTCTTTACGGGCTATCCCAAGGGCTACTGTCATGACTTGTTCTAAGTCAGGGGTACCCAAGGGGTAGATCACTAGACAGAGACCATTCCCAAGGTTCAGTACAGTAGAGAAAATAGGTGGGTCTGTGATGTCTTTCTCAATAGAAGAACAGGTGATTTCAGGTGAAGTTAGCTCTTTTATAGGAGGAGGCAAAGGACCTGAAAACATGGTTGTAAAAGAATAACCAAGAAGCTTACAGCCCCTGTAGTGAGCACCATTTTGTCATGTTCTGAGACGTGGCACAGATATACAATGAGTAATTCTAACCTTGGGATTGGATTTATACAAAGTCTTGGTTAGATGGCAGGGAAGGTGTCAGGAATCCAGGCATAGGTAGAGGCATTGGGCGGCTCAGGATGGGGTTGGACCAAGCCGGCAGGTAAAGCCCACCATAGAATGAGTGCTAATTTGATAATGTAAGACATGGATTGCCTGAGTAAGGACCAGGGTCCAGAGGTAGGGACCATGGAATCCACCATTCCTGTCAAGGTGATATAGAGTACTCCAAACAGTTGAGTGGATGTGGTCTCTGCAGCGGCAGGGGGTCTCCATTGGGTGGCCAGGTCATGGGGTTAAGGGCGGAGTCATGGGAACAAAGTAGGCAGGCAGATAATTGTATTTGTCTTTGAACAACCTTGGCGGCCTTTTGTACCACTTTCCTTCATGTCCTATGTATTCAGTTTCTCTAGTCCTGGCCAAGGGGTCAGCAATGAGGATGGTCTCCAAGTTGTACTCCGTGTAGGCCGGGTTGGGTGGGTATTGGGTAAAATGCACAGGTCTAAAGGGGGCTCCTGGGGACAGTATAGTGCCTGGGTAGGATCAGCAGGTTGGTCTCCAGAGGAGAAGATTGTCTGATGGTCTACTTGAACAGAGTTAAGATGGAAGATCACTAAGACTAGGTAAGGTAAGATTTGTTCAAACCAAAGGTTCATAAAACTTTATTATCAAAAATGATAATGTGGTCATCACCATACTGCTGGGGTTTTTATACCATGGGACCTAACTTCTTTGATTTTTGCAGGGTTCAGGTTTGCAGACAAGGCACTGGCGGGACATGGATCTTGGCTTAGAGTCTTGAGGGTGGCAGATCCAGGTTGTGCCTGCTCTGTTGAATAGAAGTGGCAATGCTTCATTCTGCTGCCACTGTTCACTATGTCACCTGAGTAGTTCAATTGTACTACCCCTTCTGGACGGAAGGCTAGCAGTTGCTGGTGGTCATTGGCAGAGTTAAAAATAGGTTTTTTAACCTCCTTAAGGCAAGCTGCAACCTCTGCATAGGTTTGGATCTTTGGTGGCTCAAGGTTGGCATCAATCTGGTGACCATTTGGGGAATTGTCCTTGGGAGACTGGCGGGCCTTGGAGTAACTTGTCAACTTGGGTTTGCAATTTAGCAAGTGGGCGGGTTCCTGTCCACTTTGTGTGACTTGAGTAGTCTTTGGAGGGTCAGGGTTTGATTCCAGGGTTTCTAATGTTGATTTTGAAACTCCAGTATTGGTGCTTGTCAGGTTGGCAGTAGGTCCTTCCCCAACCTCTGTTAGCCAGGTTACATCTCCTTCATAGGTGTGGGTCTTCATTGGCATCAGTTTGGCGGCAGACTGGCAACTATTCAGGGAATTCTCTGTAATAGGCTGGCAGGTTGCAGAGTAATTTAACAATTAGAGCCTGTGACTTAACAGATTGGTGGGTCCTGGACTGTCCTGGAGAGTTTGATCCACTTTCAGGGAACTGGGGTTCAACTCTTGGGTTTTCAATACAAGTATTGAAATGTCATTCATGACAGAAGGCAATGCAATTACCTTGTGGCCCTGAATGAATAATCTCTACTAGCCGTGGCTAGAGAGAGGTGCTAAATTATGTGGAGAAACAAAGACAAAAATGTGAATAGAACTTAATTTTTATTGATCCCTGTATTGAGCACCATTTTTTCATGTTCTGAGACGTGGCACAGATACATAATGGGGAATCCTAACCTTAGGATTGGATTTGTACTAAGTCTTGGTTAGATGGCAGGGAAGGCTATGCAATTACTTTGTGACCCTGAATGAATAATCTCTACTAGCCGTGGCTAGAGAGAGGCGCCAAAGTATGTGGAGAAACAAAGACAAAAATGTGAATAGAAATTTATTTTTATTGATGAAAGTGAAATGAAATATATACTGTGTAGCTTTACCACAAAACAGTACATGGACGGTAGGATCACTTGCCACAAGCATGAGTGGGGCAAGGGAGTTGCGCAGAATCAGGAAACCAAACAATTGTATTTCTCAGTTTGGATACAACCTCATTTTGAGGGGCAAAAGCAAAAGAAAGAGATTTGTCCTTGAAATAACCCATTAAAGGCAAAATCAAAACATGGTGAATGGCGGCATTCACAACAAAGATGTTGTGACAAGGATGAATATTGGGAAAGCAGGAAACTTGATGTAAACTTAGAGCAGATATTATAACTGTAAAAGTTAAAATCTGATGCTTGGCAGGAGTTCAGAAGTGTTCCAGGGGATGATGTGGACAGAGAGCAAGCAAGAAGGAGCAAGAGGAAGCAAAAACAGAGAACAAAGCACAATCCACATTCAGATTTGCAATTAAGGTAATAAAATAGAAAAGTACTGTTGTAACTGTGCTGTTTTAGCAGAGTTACACGGGAAAAAATATTTAGAAGATAGATAATAACCTTTATTGTGAGATAATGATTATATAGTTCATGTGAATCAAGGATAACAGGAACATAATTGATGATCACATGACTGGATGGAAGAAGGGGGTGGCCTGATCCTGATAATGAGTCAAGCGCCAAAACAAGGTATCCACCGTAAAGGATCATCATCTGTTCATGTCGTTGGATTTGGTAATTCGAGTTGACTTCCTAGTCTGGCTTTGAGTGACCGGATAATTGGATTGCAGGTCACAAACCCACTTGGTTGGAATCTTGCTGTCAGGTTGAGCCTGCAGTTTTGACACCCCCCAACTGAAGGTCAGCCTCCTCTGGGGGCAGGTTGTCAGGGAGGTTGTCAGGAGCCCGGGCGCTGTATTAACTAGATGCTGTTCTGTGGCAGGCAGGGCGGTTTCTTGTTGTTTCTGTCTTGCTTTGCAGAGTTGTAGGCAATCATGGTGTAGGGTCTTGTCTTGATTATGTTTTTCAAGCCCTTGCACGAGGTAAGTGTTATTGTTGTTTACCTTCAGAATGATTGCTGGCCCCACTTTCTTGGGTTGTAGCTTGCTCTTGTCAACATTCATGACCCAAACTTTGTCCCCAACTTCATGTCTATTGTGGATGAGGACAAATGTCTTTTGCAGACGTTCATTCTCCTTTGCTGTTTGCTTGCTGTTAGCCTCTATCACTTGAGGGTCTGAGCGTGGAGGGACTTTACTTAGAATTTTCAGTTTAGGTCCTGTCAATGCTTGAATGATATTTGGCTGTATGCTGTATACCAGTTCAAACAGGCTTTTTCCGGTGGATCTTTTCACTCAGGTTTGACACACAAGTAGTGCAGTCAGTAGCTGCTTATACCAGTCTTCAGGTCTCCCAGCAGTGAGTTTGGCTAAGGCTTGCATGAGGCTACCATTAAGCCGCTCTATGCGTCCATTGGCCTGTGGATGGTATGGTGTTGTCACGGTGTGCTTGCCCCCATTTTTGGTGAGGTATACATTGGTGTCTTCAGAGGTCAATTCTTTGCCTCCATTGGTTATCAGGAGTTCTGGCTTTCTGAACTTGCTGATTATCTCCTTGCCAATAAATTGTCATACAACATTGCCAGTGTGTGCCTTTACTGCTTGGTCTACTGGCCATCTTGTAGCAAAGTCAATGGCGGTGATGATGTATTTCTTATCATTGTGTTTTCCTGGCATGGGGCCCACAATGTCAAGGGTTCACACCTTGAAAGATAGCTGTGTGCAGATGGGAAGTACTGACTTTAGAGGGGTTTTGCTTTTGTCAAATTTTTTGCATACCTCATATTGGTCTAGAACTTCTTGAACATTGTGATATAAGGTTGGCCACCAGGCCTTATGTTTAGGGAACTCATATAGGTTTTTGCTCTTGGTATGTCCAAGGTCTCTATGATAGCGTAGGATGGGGTTGACTTGCTAATGCGTGGGAATGTAGGGAATGGTTGTGCCGTCAGTCATCTTTATGTGTAGGATCCCATATATGTCAGCAAAGAGGTGTTTATTTTTGATGACTGTTTCCTTTGTTATGTCAGTTGTGCCAGGGGGTAAACCTTTGTCCTTTGTTTGTAGTACTAAGAGGGGCCAGTCTGGGTTGAGCCCATTCTCTCCTCTTGAAGCACAGTTATACAGGCGGGACAGGGCGTCTGCCATGGCAAGCTTGGCTCCAGGTTTGTACTGGATGAGCATGTTAAATCTCTCCAATAGCTCCATCCACCGAGCTTAGCGGCGCAACAGATTTTCTTGAGTCTTGAAATAGATGAGTGACTTGTGATTGGTTAATGCTGTGAATTCTTCTTGTTGTTCTAGGTAACAGCGCCATTTGACTATGCAGTGTACAATGGCCAACAGTTCTTTGTCATGGATAGGGTATTGACACTCATCATCTGTCAATTTTTGCAATTCATAAGCTACGGGCAAGAAGTCACTGTCATTGTTTTTGATTTGTAGTACTCCCTCAATGAATGCATCTGAGGTTCAGTTTCCATTTGGTATTTCCTGTCATGTTTGGGGTATTATAGAATGGGAGCTGTTGTGAGTTTCTCCTTGAGGCATCTAAAACAGAGGTCACATTGGGGAGTCCACACAAACTTGGACTTGGCACCTGTTATGGCAGATAAGGGGACAGTCAAAACGCCACAGCCAGGTATGAAGCGTTGTACATATGCCATCATTCCCAAGAAGGTGTGGAGCTCCAACTTATCCTTGGGTGGTGGCATCTTGAAAATGGCCTGTATCTTTTGACTGTCGGGTTTGATGCCGTCCTTTGAGACTATGTGTCCCAAGAAGGGTAGTTGCTCACAGAAGAACTGGCACTTGGAGGGTTTGGCCAACAGTTTGTGTTGTGCCAAGGTAGCAAAGACTGCCTCTAGGTCTTTGTGATGTTGTTTCACCAAGGGGCTGTAGACAATAATGTTGTCTAGATACACTAGGGTGTGCTTGCCTATGTGGGGCACAAATACTTTGTTCATCAAGGTTACAAAGGTGGACGGGGCATTGGTCATGCCAAAGTTGAGCACCACGCATTTGTAGGAGCTGTATTTAGTGCAGAAGGCTGTTTTGGGGATGTCTTCCTCTTTAATACAAATATGATTGTAGCCTGCCATCAGATCAATCTTGGAAAAGACTGTGGCTCCTCCCAAGGCATCAAAGAAGTTGTCAATCAGTGGCAGTGGGTAACAATTATTAATGGTAACTTTGTTTAGGGCGCGGTAGTCTGTGACCAGACGTAAGGTACTGTTCTTCTTAGCCACAAAGAATACAGCGGCCCCAAAGGGAGACTGTGAGGGGGGATAAGTCCTTTTTCCAATGCCTCCTTGAGGTAGGCGCGTAAGATGTTGTCTTCATTTGGGGTCAGCCTGTAGATAGGGCGCGCCTTGGGTACAGCCCCCTTGAGTTGGATGGAGTGCTGAATATGCTTTTCAGGGGCCAGCCCAGGTAGCTCTTTCTTGAAGATTTCTGGATGGCGGGCCATGATGTTGTGGTCCTGCGGCGTGGAGGTATCCTGGTGATCCTTGAAGTGTATGATCTTGTACTGGCAGGAGTCCCAGTCAATTGCCTTCATGTTTTTCTTCTTGTCCTGGGTCTCTGTGATACGTACAAAGACATGGTTGTGTAGCAGTTGGTCCACGGAGTCAGGGTAGATCTGGTGGTTGACACCTTCACGCTTGATGATCAACACTCAGGTTGCCCAGTCTACGTGAGGATTGTTCTTTTGTAACTAGTCTAGTCCCAGTACAATGTCAAACTTGGGAAAGTCAATGACAAGACCTTGAATGGTGGAGTGGAGGTTCTCAAGCATGACAAGAAGGGGGAAGTTTTCTTTGTCACAGTGATGTGGTGTTTGTCAGCCAGGACCACATTTTTAATCCGCGAAGTATTAGTGGCCAGCTTGAACTTATCCACAAAGCTACTGTTGACCAGGGTTTGGTCTGCGCCCAAATCTAGGAGTGCTGAGCCTGTGTAACTGCAAAAGCAGAAAGGATAGGACATCAATTTATTGGGATGTCTGGTGATGGTGTACAGTACCGGGTCCTTTGAGGGTACCTGGATCATTGGGCATTGGTCCACATCCTTTTGTTGGTATTCATTATTGGGCAAGTCAGGAGTTGTGTGGGAAGAGCTTGGCTTGCTTAGTGCTCTCCCCGGGCTTTTCCCTCATCTTGGTTACCTTGTGTGGCGGCGATACAGAAATGGGTCCGGTTTGACTGGCCATTGTTTCCATTTCCCTGTCCATTTGAACCCGTGGGTTTGTGGTTGGCGTTGTTCCCATTGCCTCCAGGAGGTGGTTAAGAGGAGCGTCCACTTGGATGGGAATCTTTGGGTCTTTCTTGTTTCCCAGTTTGTGCCTTATGCAGTGTGTTGGATGTTTGCTCCGCCTTCTCTGCTTCAAGGTACAGGCTTTGCAGGTTGGTCATCTGATCCAGGTTCACATGCCTCATCACATGCAACTTAAGAGCGTCATAGTACATGAGTTGTGTGGCTGGGGTGTCAAAGGTCATGTTGGATGATGCACAAAGACGGAGTTCCTCGTAGGCACGGGTGAGTTCCTTTACAGTGCCTGTCTGGGTCAGGTTCTTCACTTGGCGTATGATCATGAGCCCTGTATCTTTAAGCATGAATCTTGCCAGGAAGTCTTGCTTAAAGGTATCCCAGTTCTTGTTGGTGTGCTCTTCATGCCACTTGTTGCACCAGGTGCCAGCGTCATGGGTCAGGCAAATAGAAATTTCTGCAATCCAAAACCGCTGTGGGCATTCTATCTGAGCCAGCTTGCTCTGGGAAGACTGGATCCATGCAGTGGTGTTGTTGTTGTTGGCCCCAGCAAAAGGTTCCAAGGTGGCGCTCTGTAGTCTTTGAGCTACGTAGGCAGGCATGGTGGTTTTGTCAGCTGGTTGCAGCATTGAGGAGGGAGCCTGAAAGAAACCTTGTGCAGACATGGTGTTGAAGGCGGGTAGCAGGATTGCCATGTTCTGGTACAGGACAAAACCATCAGGTATAGCGGTACCAGGGGTATACAGAGTCCAGTCAGGCAGGAGGCCAGACATAATTCTGTTGATGATTTGTTGGTCACGGCGTGTGCGGGCAACAGGCGGAATTTTTTAAGATAAGGTAGGATGGAGAGCCTACCTGTGCACCAATGTTGTAACTGTGCTGTTTTAGCAGAGTTACATGGGGAAAAATATTTAGAAGATAGATAATAACCTTTATTGTGAGATAATGATTATATAGTTCATGTGAATCAAGGATAACAGGAACATGATTGGTGATCACACGGCTGGATGGAAGAAGGGGGTAGCCTGATCCTGATAATGAGTCAAGCGCCAAAACAAGGTATCCACCGTAAAAGATCATCATCTGTTCATGTTATTGGATTTGGTAATTTGAGTTGACTTCCTAGTTTGGCTTTGAGTGACCGGATAATTGGATTGCAGGTCATAAACCCACTTGGTTGGAACCTTGCTGGTGTGTCACAAGTGACAAATTCTTATCGACTATGCTTATTGAAAGGCCTCAACTACAGGATTTGAACCCTGGCTCCCCACGGGCCGCCAGCCCGCAGGGCCAGCCGCCCGCAGTTTTTTGGGCTCAAACCAGAGCAGGATTTGACTTCAGAAAATCCTTTGAAGCTCAATAAATCTAATTCACCTACATCAATACTCCCCATGCTAAAGGTTCCTGTTAACTCAACCAATCAGCAGGCGGGCCCAGCCACAGATCCCGGAATAACTTGGGCCCACGCGGAAGGGAAAACAGAGAACCTTCCCATAGAACGCGGGCCACCCAGAGACAACCAATCCCACAACCTGACTAGGAAATTTGAGTATTCTCAATTCAAGCCAGCCAATGGAATAACCACCACAACTGATGCCATCAAAGACTGGGAAGACCTGGTGAACAGGAAAACCTGGGCCACAGAATTTTGTGAAAGTTTTACCATGACAGATGGGCATACTTATACCCTGGACCTCCAGGAAGATGCCCATTGCCATTCTTGCAATAAAGTGACATGAAACTTTGGTTCAACCAGATCATACCATACTTGTTATTAGTTCTATTTCATTCACAGCCTATGTCTTGCGGTTTTGCACCCCACACTCACCTACCCCAAGAAACCGTGGACCAGCCGCCCAACCTTTACCGTCCACCAGGAGCTCCCTTTGGCTCATTACATTTCACCGAGTACCCACCCAACCCGGCGTATTCTGAGTTTACTCTAGAGAAAATCCTGATCCACAACCCCAAAGCTAGAACTAGAGAGACAGAAGTCCTTTACAGAGAAGGCGCCAAAATCATCCGGCCCCCTCTGCTATTCCGAGACAAGTATAATTTCTGGACCGCATATTTGGTTTCAATGACGCCACCCCTCACCCCGCGGCCCAACTGCCTGCAAAAATTGATTGCCACTAATGAATCCACTTCCACCCAGATATTTGGGGTGATGTATATCACTCTCACAGGGTTGATTGATTCTATGGTGCCTGTAAGCGGACCTTGGGCAGTCCTTGGAAAATTGTTATCTTATATTGTAAAGTTAGCCCCAATCTTGTGGTGGGCTTGCTCTACTGGGCCTGCGGGCAGACGGCCCGCGAGTTCTCAGGAACCCCCACTGGTTGGATTCCTGACATGGCAGGTCAAGCCTGCGGTCTTGACAGTACTAACTTTAAAGCTGGTAAAAACTGAGGTAGCATGAAGAGCCAGGGTTGAATCCTGTTAAAGTCAACAGTGAGCTTTGAAAAGGAACAAACTAACCACATTCCATAGGAAATTAAGTTTGAAAGCTTGGGAACATAAATAAAGGTGGGAAGGAACTTTGTTGATAGTGTTTCAGAGGAACCCATAGTTGAAATTTAAGGAATAAACCAATGGTTAGAAGCAGTTGAATACTCAAATGATATTATGGCTTCTAGCCTCATAGTAGCAGCAAAAGACAAATTCTGACATAACTGTACCAGAAAGCTGGGTCAAGGCAGCCCCAACCCTGATATTCTACTGGGGTAAGCCCACAGTTTTTAAAAACCATTTGCAAAGCTACCCCACAGGGACATGTATACTATAGGGATACTTTTAGCTATAAAACGCTTTTCTCCGATCTTGAGAAGTTTGTCACCCTTTTCTAAATCCCTCATCTCCCAATTATATATATGACATAAGTGTATCTGCATCAACGCCATTGATAAAGGTAGTAGGAAATAAAGTGTTTCAATAAGCACCACAGTTATATATCCATATATTTTTTGTAAAACAGGCTTTAGCGGGTACACCCATCTTGGTAACGTATATGGGAGGGTTAGAGCTCTGGGATCTGCCTTTCAAAACATTCCTTTGTTTGGAAGTGGCTGGATAATCTCCATTGGCAAGTTTTTTATGGCCTTTGGGGGTAGGTTATTGCATCAGCTCTTGATTGTGATTGGAGGGTAGATGATATTTCCACCAAACAATTTTTAATCTGCTCTTTATAGCAGAGGGTTCGGCCGGGACCGGTCGATTAGGATGGGTTTAACCCGAGGGATCCAATCTGGCAGGTTAATTGATGGTCAGACCTTGATTGGTGTATAGATCTGGATATTTATGCAGATATCCCTTCCGTACCAAGGTTACGTTGGTCAGCTATCCTGCATAGAGTATAAACGAAGGGATTCTGGTTTACTTCATGTTAGGAAATCTGGTCTGGGTGAGTAAACAGGTGATGGGAATTATGTAGGGCATTGCGGCAGGTGATTATTGATGGGAAGGTTCTTTTTGAGCTATAGGGGCATCTGTAAAATAATGATGATGCTTGGGGGAGAGGTGGCCGTTGAGTGGGATATTTGTTGCTTCGGTCATTTTCTGCAGTGTTTCTAAAGAACTATTTTGAATAGGTTTGATTTATTTTGGCATTTGAATGGTATGGATGATTTGATTGGCTGGCATTTGAATGGGTTCCAAGTTGTGTATTGGTAAGAGGATCAGTTGTCAGATTGTTTTAGCTGACAGGCGCTTCAAGCTGAGATGGATTCGAGGAGCAAAAGATCAAACGTCAAAGTGGTGATGGTTTCAATAGGATTTGGACGAGAAGTGAGATGCGAGTGGGTTCGGGTAAATGGAATTTTCCATGGTAGTTTTATGGTGCCGGATCCAGCGATGGTGGCTGCTGGATCGAGCCGTGACTCGGTTCCGGATTATCCGTGGGATGGAAATCGATTCAACTATGGATGAGATCATGCCTCTCCTCGGCAAGCGAGGGTAATGGTATGATAGTTGCGACGATTTCAGCCAGGGGCGAGGCTGCTGATTGGCGGGTCTTTTTTATTTTTGGATCAAGTTTTCGGGGCTTGGGGTGCTCCCAGCGCTGCAATGAGGGTTGGCTGGTACCGAAGGATCGGCGTAAATCCTAGCCAAGTTGAGAGCTTAGCCTTTGATCGCCATGATTTAAATTTCAACTAGAGTCTGATTTTTTAAGCCAGCATAGCTAAGCTGGCAGAGCCCTAGTCAAGAGAATTGCCAGAGTTGCTGTTTTTAATAAAGTTTCGATCAACTTTGCATACCTGATCAAAACTTTACTGTTTCGATTTTGCAAACTTTTCGGGATCAAATTTATAATTAAAACTATTGCCAATCCCATCTTGGAACCAATTGCCTAGACCTCCATGCTTTTAATCGTATCGATTCAAAACGAGTTTTAGTTTGGTAATTATATTCCAAGGGTGGAAATTGTGGAGCCCTACACTTGCTTCCAGTTTGAACTCGGATTGAACCGAAATAAATTTACTCAATCATAGGTTGACTGCCAAAAGCCAGCGAGGGGGATGCTATTGATATTCTGGTTGGCATATGAGTTTTAGACATTACATCCATCGCTAATGAAAACTAGGCTGTTGTAACAGCTGCTATTTGGATGGATATAGGCTGGGGTCGTTGATTGAATAATCCAATACCGGCGTATAATGGAAAGTGTCAATATGAAACACTTTGAATTTTTACCTGGACTTTAGATTTGATGGATGGATGGAAGCGAGTGCGGGTTGGATTGGGCTGAACCCTGTCCAATCAGAAGCGTGAAAATAGTTATAGATTATATGAACAGTCCCTAGACATGAATGTGGGAGATGTGGAGGCAAAGGTGGGAAGGAGAAGGGATTGGGGTGAGGGTAGCCTATCATCAGTATACGCTGGAGGCCCCTGATTTACTTCACTGGGCCAGTATGGCGAATAAGGATAGGCGGTGGGCGAGGATCCATGACGGCAATGGATTGGAGGATTTAAAATTCAGGAGTGAAACCATTAAAGCAGTGTCGGTTAACTAAGTTTGGCCGCAACCTCGTTAATCTGGTTTGGGATGGCGAATAATTGCCTTCCTTCAGTTGGATCCAAGTGGTGTCCGCGGTCAAGTGGATTTCATTTAAATTTTATTAGGCAACGCCTGGAGATTACTCCGTAAATGGTCGTGTAAATTCTATTTTAAATGCAAACATGAGTCCTTGTTTTGGGAGAAATCATTGGTTCTCCGGCACGATCCTGGGGCGATCCATTGAATACTGCGCAATGATTGGACGGAGGGGATCCAGCTGGAGTAGTTCCGGATCGATCCGATAGTGCAAGTTGGAGTCGCTTTTATATCAAAATTAAAAGAGGAGCTGCGTTCACCCTTGCAGGCGTCCCCTTTGTGGCAGGAGTCGGCTTTTAACACTTGTTAAGTGGACCGATTGTCCAATGTAATGTTTGTAATAGATAAATGTGAAGGGTGTGTATGGGTGCTCGGCGAAAGATGATTGGTATTTCTAAATAAATAGGGGCCATCCTTTCTGTCGGATGGGTGGGAAGGGAGCCGTTTGGTTGGCTCGGAGAGATGGTGGGGGTCTGGCTTGAGTCGCCTTCCCTTTATGGTCATGGTTACATGACTGCTGGCGGGCTGGAAGCCGGGGTCGGGCTGCCTCCCAGACACCCCACCAGCTGATTACGCTGGCTTTTGATTGGTCGACCACGCCAGCCAATCAGCGTCAGGCCAAAGCATGAAACCAAACTTTCGCCTGCCGGGAAGCGTCATCCTTTAAAATACCACCCGCCTTATAGGTGACTTGTATAGAGTTTTTGAGTGGATTAGCTTTGAGCAATGGACCAGACACAATACATCAAGCACGAGTCTAAAGAAACTCGGGTGCCTTCTGAGGAGGGCGCGTTCGAGACTTACATCAACGCTGACTTTGTTGAGGAGAACGCCAATACTGGTGAGCTTGACCTGGCCAACACTGATATGCTGTGCTACCTAATGGACTCGGACCTGGGCAGTATCAACCAGCTTATGGAGCCTCTAATGGACCCCTCCAATGTTTTTTACTACGACTCCAACCTTGTATCCAACTACGAATCTTACATGTGCCAAACCTCCACGCCTTCCTCTGATGCCCTGCTGCCTCAGCCGAAGCGCAAGGCTGGTCGGCGAAAGGCAGCCAAGTCTTCTACTCCGTTTGGATCCGAGTTAAACGACTTGGCCAGCCGCCCTGACCTCATTCTATCACCCGAGGAGATGGAGATGGTTGCCAAGGCTAGTCCAAAGGAGCGGCGCCAGATCCGCAACAAGATCTCTGCCCGCAACTTCCGTTTACGTAGAAAAGGTATTGTGTTGAGATTACTAGTTACTGAACAGGATAGAATATGTAACTAGTCTGGAGGTCAAGGCTTCAAAGTACGATGAAGACCTGGGAAACCTGCGTGTTGCCCTTGATCGCGCTGAGCATGACAAGGCTCACCTCAGGTCCTGCGTCGATGACTTGGTTCACAAATTTAAGCTCCTCACTACTCAAGTTCCCGAGCTTCGCAAGTTCAAGGGTAAGGATAATTTAAAGCTTTAGCTAATGGAAGATCTCGACCCCCTCCATGAGATCGCCACCTCCACTGAGGGGCAGCTCATTTCGGTTGTCCCCCAGCTTGCATCACCCCCTTCCCAGGCCAACCACACCCCATGCCGGGTCAGCTTTGACCCATCAGAGCAAGAAACCCACGAAACCAACAATCACTTCCCAACCTCCCGTCCTCGCACCTTTATGGTGAAGGCCTAGGCTCATGTTATATTTATTTGTCCAAGTTCTTGTATCTATTTCCTCGTCCCTCTACCTGTACTGTTGGCGAGCCAAAATCCCCATAAAGTTGTTCTCCTTCCCCTAAGGCTGGGCTGTTATGGAATTAACCCAAAAATAAACCAAGTCTTCTTGACCTTTCCTTGTACTTTATTTATTTGGTTGCGCGGGACTTGACCACTTGGAACTACAAGCAGAAGCTTTCATTTCTTGACTCAGATTCACACCGTTACCAAGAGCAGAGCCAGCTTTTCAAATGAAATCCCCATGACTTTCATCCAATGCATCGATTCCAAGATGCTGCTTTAATAAACACTTCCCATGACTCAACCAAGTTAGTACCCTTTAAATATGCATTTATTTTACATCCCCTCTCAAGTTTATTTTCGATTTTCTGCAGGCTACAGCTCATTTAAAAAAATCTGGAGCTTTCCTGCTAGCAGCTAATATCATCTCTACATGACATGCGCTTAAGTTGCAAACACCTGCTAGCGTTGCAAACCTTTCAATAGCTTTAACCAGAAAAGGCTGATATAGCCCTGAAAATCACATTCAATTACAACATTGTTGGGTGGATGGCCGTGGTCTTTATCTTAACCTTCAGCATGACCCTAGTCTACACACCGGCCACTACCGATCTAGCCCGACATTTGCCCTAAGCTCAAATACCAATTAAGCGCACTGCTGCCACACTGCATCGAGCATCACATTGGCTAAACAGAACGCCAATCCTCGCCACATTCCGAATCCACTTGGCCTTGAATATTCAACCAAGTTAAGCCGATGCTCGCTAGGCTCGGAAATAGTCCCGATCAAACCGTATGCAGCTCCATCCCAGACCTCGGAAATGCAGCTCAAGAACAACCTTATCCCTACCTCTTTCCAACTGCCCCTTGGATTTGGAAATACATTACGCCAAGCATTCTCGCGATAAAATACCCAACCTGCAGTTCCATACCCTTCCCAATCGGTCCTGCTTGCCCCTAGCTTCACAATCCCATTCAATCAACCACCTCGGCAGTACTGCCAACCAGGGATAAGCTCACCTGTGACCCCAGCACCCCAATCATGCATCACCGAGCTGGATGGCTTAACCGACCCCCCACAACCACAGAACCCCCTACCTCAAACCACGGGGGTCAAACCCGCCCATCACCAGTCCATTTTAACCCCATCTCTCAACAAGGAACATATACCACCCTAGCCAACCAGCTATCAAGGCAGAGATGGACCCAGTTTAATTTAAAACCCCACCACCCTACTGGCAAGTTCACCCTGCACACTATAAAGCAGATGCATCCAAATCTCAACCCCCAGAAAAACCCCCTAGTCCAGGTACAACCCCCTAAAACATGGCCAATCAGCTACACCCATAGATACTCCAACCCTACACTGTTTGCCACTGGAACACCATGCAGCTTGTTAGGTTCCAAACCCAAGTTTCAGAACCACCTTAATTAGGGACCAAGTTCCACCATGTTGTTCTGGGACATCTTTTCTGCCACATTGCATATCATAGGATGTTTCCAGAGCTTCTGTACACTTGAGATCAGTATCCCAAAGGGCAATCCCATAACCCAAAAACCTATTCTCCAGCTACTCCCAGCAGAATTTTCCCAGAAAGGATCATCAGTAACTTAAGAGGAGAAAAAACTTTATTTGATACAAGGACAGAGCATTATATAGGGCCATGGCAACCCACATATCATCAAAGTATGCTGTGGTGCTGGTATAGGCCCCTGTAGCAGAGATGAAGGGTCCAGGCAAGTGCTTCAAGGCTCAAGGGGGACCTGTGATGGGATATGTGGGTTGGCTGCCAGATTATCAACCACATGAAGGTGAGTTGGCCAAGCGTGGCGGTACAAAAAATCAGAGATCGTCTTCACAAGAAGCTATGAGTTACCCTCAGTTACGATCAAGATCTTTATTGTTGGCTTGGAGGATAATGGTGCTGATAAAGGTAAGGTATACAGCCATTTCAAAGAGAAACATGGGTTATATCAAGGAAAGTAAAGCGGCTAAGCCAGCAATCAACTAACGTAAGAGGGATGGATTTAGTGGTTCCAAAAATAGGTTAGATATATTAACTGGTCTACTTGAGGGGTTGGGGTTAGCTAGTGTCAAGTATATACTTCTGAGAAGTATAACAAACAGGATAAAGAGAAAAATTAAGGAGAGAATAATAATTTATTGGTATGAGTTTAGAGCATTAATAGTATCACAAGAAGCCATAGACCATCCATGTACGTCATGACAGTCACAAGGCTTGTCCAAGTAATGTTCTGCTTAGAACTCAAAAGGTTTGATCCCTGTAATAAATAGGTGATTGGTAACAGTGCCACCAACTTAATGATTAGTCAGGAAATCACTCAGGGAATCACTTCTCCAAGAGAGAGAAATTGAAGATGTTGCAACATCTCCCCCTGTGGTGCTGGAAGGTGGGACCTTAGGAATTTTCTTGAGAGTGTCGGGAATTTGGGCTTGGTATTGATCCAGTTTTGCGTTAGAACCAGTAAGTTGAGAGTTGTGCTGGGCTGTTCTTGCTTTGCACAGGAAGAGTTGGTCATGATGCATATGTTTGAGTCCAGAACATTTACCGATTTCTTTGATGAGGTAGGTGCTGTTTAGTTTGACTTTCATGACAATTCCTGGTCCTCATAACCCTGGTTCTGATTTATGTGTGCCGTGATTGATAGCCCAGATCTTGTCTCCACCAATCCAAAACCCTTGTGTTGCAACCAAGTTTCCCTTCTTGCCTACCAACATATCTCACAATACACAGAGGGTGCTTGATGAGTTGTCCCAGGATGTATCTAACAGCATGGATCAATCAGATGGTAGTGTCAAATTTCAGGCACTATCTTCTAATTAGGAGTGCTGCCAATATAACTTTGCTGATCCCTGCCCAAGTTATGCCTTGGCTTTGGACCTTACATGAGACCTGCCACTGTGCCATCTCATGTGGCTGTTCTCATATGATATAGCAATCAGAATATTCTACAATGAACTACATCTTATCCTACTCATTTCTGCCCTTTCTATTGGACTGTTGTCTTTCCTAATCAAATACTGAACTATTATTGGTTCAGTTGTAGCACTGTTGTATGAGGATTGCTTCTCTCCTAATTCTTTTCTTTGGTTTCTTGGTCCCTTCTGGAGTGTTATACGTCAGGGTCATTTATGTCTGATACTTTCTTGGGCAGAGGTAACTGTGGTCCTAGCTTAGTACTGACAACAACAGAGGTTTGCCCATAGACAAGTTCATACAGGCTTTTATCTGAATTGCAACTGGCCCATGCTTTGCCCCCCATAAGTGCTGTCAGAAGCATGTCAGCCCAAAGCTTTGGGTTGTTGGCAGCCAGTTTACTTGAAGCTTTCACAGGGAAACTGTTTAAGCTTTCAACTCTCCAGTTTGCTTGTGAGTGATAGGGACTGGCAATGATGTACTTTATTCTGGGTTTGCAAGGTAGATATTGGTGTCAATAGCCTTAAGTTTGGTCTCTCTGTCAGTGATCAGGGTGATGAGGAGCGCCTTTCAGGGAAGCTTCAAATATGGAATTGAGAAAGAAAAGAAGTATATTTCATTGGATAATACTTTAGACTTATATAGCTTTAGCTGGAGCAGAGATTTAGTTGAATGAAACCTAGGGGTTGGTCATGTGCAAGATGAGTTTGAGTCACTGGATACTTGGACAGTCATGTGGTATTGCTTAGTTGCCATTTCTGGTATGTTGAACTGTATATTGAAAGGGCACCAAATCAGGCAATGACTGGATGTTAAGTGGGTTGGCAGTAGCAGAACACTTGTACATCCAGATCTTTGACACCCCCTTAAGGGGTCACTCTGGTACATCAGGAGGGGGCTTTGTCTTGACGGCTGCCACCTGATGTTCCTGGAGTTTTTTGCTAGTTGTTATCAGGTGGGTTGAGTGTTCTCCTTTGCTAAGGCGGAGACAGCTCTGTGGTATTTCTTGATGACAGGGTCTTTGGCACCTTGGAATCTCACTAGATAGGTGTTCCTGTCTGGTCTGTACTTCATGATTCTTCCTGGTCCCCTTTGTACTGAGTCTAGCTTCTTTCTGTTTTCAGCCAGGACCCAGACAGGGGAGTTGATGGGGAGTGGTTCCTCTGTAGAGGTTATCTTTTGTGTTTTGAGCCTTTTTATTTATGCTATTTTAGCTTTGAGGCCTGTGTTGTAAAGTTGGTACTTGTTCTACTATGGGGGGGTTTCCCTGGGGGGATCTTTACATATGGTTGATTGTTGCGGGTAACTATCTCTGGTTTGTATCTGTATGTTAGTTCAAACGGTGAGTAGCCTGTCCCTTGATTGGTGTGGACCCGGGATACTAATAATGCATGCTTCACGTATAGTGGACATGTGTCCTTGGCTTTGCCATCCATTATTTTCTCAAGGGTTCTGATAAGACTGCTGTTTAGGAATTCAACTCTGCCATTGGCCTGTGGCCTGTAGGGCAAGGTTGTAGAATGTTTGATGTTTTTGGATTTTAAATTGCTGTTTACTACGTGACCTGATAGCTCTGTTGCTCCATCAGTTATGATGTAGTATGGAGTGCTGTAGCCAGCTATGATTTCTTTGTTAATGAATCAGTTGATGGTTTTTGCTTTGTGGTCCTTTGTTGCCCAGCAGATGGGCCAGCATGTGGCAAAGTTGATAGCTACAATTAAGAAACGTTGGTTTGTTTTTGTTTCCGGGAAGGGGACAACTACATCTAGCCCCCAAACCTTGAATGGTTCAGGGTCTGGTACTGGGTTGACTGTTGGCTGAGGAGCCTTTGTACTGGTGTATTTATTGCACACTGTGCACTTTTTCAGAACATCAACTATATCCTGTTTGAGATTGGCCCATCACACTATCTCTTTTAGTGTGAGGTATAGGTTGTTAGCCTTTGTATGTTCTAGTAGGCAGTGATGTCTTAATATGGTGTCAACTCTTTGTTCAAGTGGGATTTAGGAAACATGTTTGTCATTAATGATTTGGTATACAGTGCCATTTAATACATGGAAATATTTTTTGTTTCTTACTAATATATTGTGGGTTAGTTGGTGTGTTGAGGAGTCTTTCCCTTTGATTTTATACTCAGTATTATATAGGTTTGGCCAGTCAGGGTTCAGGTGGTCAGGATGATCCTTTCTGGATGATATAGCCTAGAGAGAGCGTCAGCTGTGATCATCTCAGCCCCCCTTTATATTGAATTTCCAGATTGAGCTGCTCCAGCAGGGACATTCATTTGGCTTTTTGCGTGCAAGTGTGTTCTGAGTTTTGAAATAGATTAAGGATTTATGGCCAGTTAGTACTTGGACTTTTAAATGTCCTTCTATATAACATCTACATTTCTTACATGTGTGGTATATTGCTAGCAATTCCTTGTCGTGTATGGGGTACCTCTACTCAGTGTTGGTTATTTTTCTACTTTTGTAATATACTGGCAGAAACTCTTGCTGCCCTGGCTGGCAGATGCGTAGGACTGTGCCAATGGCGGTGTTACTGGCATCTGGCTCAAGCTTGTAGCACCTGTTGCTATTAGGGTATTGCAAGATTGGCGCTTCAATCAGAGCTTGTTTTAATTGTTGGAAATTCTTGTTGCATTCTGGCATCCAGTGAATTTCTTTTTGGTATTACCCTTGGTTAAGTCATTGATTGGTGTGGTGAGCTTTCTGCAGTCTTTGATATATTTTCTTAGGTAAGCTACTATTCTGAGAAATCATCTAACTTGTTTAACAGAAGAGGGGCATTGTATGTTTTTTATGGCTTTTATTTTATCTGGATCTGCTTTGATGCCACCGTCAGAGACAATGTGGCCCAAGAACAGGAATTACTTTTCCATAAATTGGCACTTACTAGGCTTGGCGTAGAACTTGTGCTTTGCAAGTCAATTGAGTGTCTTGCGGACATGTGTGAGGTGTTTCTCTTTTGTTTTTGAAAACTTAATTATATTGTTAAGGTAGCATAATGTATTTGAGAGGCTGTTTAGTGCTTGGTTCATCATAGTGACAAATGTTGCGGGAGAGTTGGTCATCCCAAAGTTCATTACTTTACATCCAAAGGATCCAAATTTTGTACGGAACACAATTTTTGGTATGTCCTTTTCTTTTACTTCAACTTGGTTATAACCTGAGGTGAGGTCAATTTTAGAGAAAAATTTGGCTCCAGAGAGTCTTGCAAACAGATCCTCTATGAGTGAAAGGGGATATTTATTCTTTACTGTGCTTGCATTTAGTGCTCTTTAGTCAGTTACTAGGTAAAGAGTGGATTTCTTTTTTCTTTATAAAGAACACTGCTGCCCCCACAGGGATTCAGACAAGCAAATGAATCATTTGGCTAGGTTGTCCTCAATATGGGTTTTGAGGGTTTGGGTCTCTATGGGGGAGAGTCTGTAGAGAGGTGAAGGTTTAGGCATGGCTTTGCATAGGTTGATGCCATGTTTGACCTCCAGTTTGGGTGGTAACTCTGTGAGCTCTTCCTTGAATACATGAGTGTATTTTTTAGGAGTGCCACAAGTTCTGGGCATTAGATTTTGGCTGTTTGTATATTATTGAATTCAGTGTACCTCATTATGTGAAGGGTACTGTCTTTGGTTAGATGTTCTGAGTTGTCTTGGTTTATGACTTGGACAAATACTGTTTCTCTTAGAATGAGGTCTTTGGGTTCTTTGAGGATATTAAAATTGACCCTGTTGAGTTTGATGGTCATGGCTTTTGTTTCCCAACATACGCTAGGGTTCACTCGGGTAAACCAGTTTGTTGTGATCTGAAGCGCAGCACAGAGTCACAACAGGAAATCCTAACCTTAAGATTGGATTTGTACTAAGTCTTAGTTAGAATGGCAGGGAAGACTATGTGATTACCTTGTGGCCCTGATTGAGTAATATCTGCTAGACGTGGCTAGAGAGGCGCCAAAGTACGTAGAGACACAAAGACAAAAATGTGAATAGAACTTAGTTTTATTGGAAAATGGATTATATAGTGGTAGACAATACCAAAAAACACTACCAGGACAGTAGGATCACTTGCCACAAGCATGAGTGGGGCAAGTGAGTTGCGCAGGATCAGGAAACTGAACAATTGTATTTCCCAATTAGGAGCCAGCCTCATTTTGAAGGGCAAAAGCAAAAGCAAAAGAGAGAGATTCATCCTCAAAAATAACCCAAAAAAGGCAAAATCAAAACATGGTGAATGGCAGCATTCACAACATTGCCCCCCTCTATATTGGCCTTAGGGGGTGGTACTTGTGGAGGAACTTGGCATGCACACAAGAAAAAGGTTGACCACCAGAGAGGAGTTTTACTGTATACTCTGACTTTCTTGAAGGTCACTTCCAAGGGCCCAATCCACAACAAGTCTAGCTTATGAGCTTGTCCTCCCACTCTATGTAGATAGTAGAGGACTTGGTCCCCAATGTTGAACTCAGGCAGGGGGGATCTCCTGGCATTGTCAGGGGAGAGCTCTAGCAGCTTGGTCTTATAGGCAGACATGTAGGCAGAAGCCTGGATATCAATGATTTGGTTAACTAGGTCCTTGATATGCTCATCAGGGTTCATGGCCTTATCAGAGGAGAGTAGGGGGCCCAAGAGCGGCGGGTAGTGGCTTCACAACCATACAGCATAGCAAAAGGAGAATACCCGGTGACACAATGCTTGCTAAATCAATAGACAAAGAGAGCAGCATGTAAGTATAGATCCCAGTTGGTGGCATCAGAGTAAGTGAGTTTTCTCATGATAGAAACCAGAGTTGAGTTTGTGCGCTCAACTTCCCATTGGTGGAAGGATTATAGGGGGCAGAGAAAGGCTGATGAGACCCCAAGGCTTCAACAACAGAGGTCACTAACTTGGTGTTGAAGTTAGTCCCATTTCCAGACAACAACACTTGAGGGCAACTGTGGCAAAAGAATACATCTTGCAGCAGAAAGGCGGCAGTTGTCTTGGCAGTGATGTCCTTAGTAGGGCAAGCTTCTACCCACTTGCTAAAATGATCAACAGCAATTAGGATAAAGTGGCAACCAGAGCAGGAGTAAGGGAGAGGCACTACATTGTCAATACTAACAGTGTGAAATGCGTGTTGAGGGGGGACTAGCTTGGACTCATGAGCAGTGGATTTAGGATGTTAGAGTTGGCAATCATGGCAGCTAGCAATAACATCTGGGATCAACAAGCAAAGATTTTCCCAGAAGTAGTTCTTCTAGAGCCAGGCATAGATCTTGGCAACGCCTCTGTGTCCTGTCTCTTTATGAGCTTGGAGACCACCAAATGGCAAAGACTAGGCCTTACATAGGGCAAGTAGTGATCTTGTACTTTCTTGAAAAGCTGATTGTCACAAATGAGGGTGTCTTCAGATAGCTTAGAAAGGGCGAGCAAACTTCCTCTGTCTTGTTCTCCCATGACAAAGGGCATCCAATTAGTTCATATAACCAGTCAGCCTCAGCAGGGTGTAGGGCAAGGATGGGCATGCTGGACAGTCCATCAGCATTCTGATGTTGAATCCTGGGGCAGTGCAGCACAGTGAAGTCATACCCTTGCAGTTGGAGAGCCCATCTAGCTAGTCATCCTTATGGTTCTTTGAGTTGTTGTAGCCATTTGAGCTAAGCATGGTCAGTAACCACAGTGAAATGGGTGCCATACACATAATGGCGTAACTACTTGACAGCATGCAGAACAGCAAGGCACTCATTCTTGGTCACACTGTAGTTCTTCTCATGCTTATTCAGGACACAAGAGGTATAGGCTACAGGGTGATCCACACCTTCAATGTCCAGTTAGGTCAAGATAGCCCCAATATCTAGGTCACTAGCATCAGTATATAGGATGAATTTCTTATCAAAATCAGGATATAATAAGATGGGTGCCTCTTTGAGGTTTTGTATAGGGTTTCTAAAGACTTGTTGTTGGCTGACGGTCCATTCAAAGGGGACATTACACAGCAGCTGGACCAAGGGTTCACTAGTGTCCACAAAGTCAGGGATGAACTTTCTATAGTATCCCATTTTACCCAGAAAGAGTTGGAATTCTTGCAGGTTGGTGGACGGAAGCATTTTGTCAATGGCCTCAACCTTTTTAGTCATGGGGAAAATTCCTGTCTGAGTCACCTCATGCCCCAAGAACTCAAGGCGTTCCTTGAAGAAGGCACACTTAGATGGTTTTAACTTAAGTCCAGCTTCACAAATCTTTATGAACACCTCCTTAAGATGGACCAGGTGATTGGTGAAGGCAGCACTGAAGACAGTTATATCATTTAAGTACACTCAAAAACACAAGAGCTTCAAATCACATAGATGGAGTCCATGGCTTGTTGGAAAGTAACTGGAGCATTGCAGAGCCCCTGCGGCATTTGTGCAGGCTCAAATAATCCTTTGTAAGTGATGAGCACAGCATTCTGTCTATCTTTGGAAGAGAGATCAACTTGCTAGTAACCAGAAGCCAGATCCATGGCAGAGAAGAACTTAGAGCCCCTAAGGCACCAGAGAGCATCATCAATTCATGGTAAGGGGTAGGAATCCTTTTTGGTTAAGGAATTCAAGTATCAGTATTCCATCACAATATGATGACCTCCATCCTTCTTTTTAATTATAATTAAGGGGGAGGCCCATGGACTTTGGGAAGGAGCAAGAAGTCCAGAGTCTAGAAGTTGTTTGAGCTCTTTAGACACCTGGGCGTCCTCTGCGCAGCTGTGGCAATAAGGTTTAGCGCAGAAGGAGGGAGCGTCACCAGTATCAATCTGGTGAATGACGCCTTTGGCTAGACCATAATCAGTGCTATCTTTAGCAAAGATATCTGAAAACTGATCCAGTAGGTCAAGCACCTCTTTCTGTTGAACCAGTGATAGTTGCAGGAAGTCTTGTGCAGTGAATAAGATAGGACTTGGGGCTTGTCTTCAGGTAAATTAAAGTCCTGGAATGTACCAAAGGGATGTAGTGATAGGACATTGGGAGAATTAAGAAACTTGCTGTAGCCAACAACCTGCCCTCTAGACACATGCATGGGGAGAGCGGTTAAATTGGCAACCACAGTCAAACAGGGTCTTTATGAGAGACATCCAAGATTCCCAGGCATAGGTAGGGATTGTTGCGTCCTAGAGAGGAAGGAGAGTATAACTCTAGAAACGTACACTCAGGTAGCTCATAAGATATTTGTGAGTCTAGGATAGCTTGAGACCCTGGGGGAATGGTTACAGCAGAAGTGGCCAAGAGAGGAATCCCTTCAGACGCAGAGCAAGCCATGGGTGGACATTTCATGTTTGAAGAGTGGGTACAATATTTGAGGTTGAAAACCCCAGTGAGATATTCCAAGGCACATGTCTTGAGGCGCTTCCCAGGAACTTTAACTAGTTCTTCAAAGGTCAAAGGGACCTTGTATCCTAAGAAAGAGAGGTAGCCGTCCTTTAAGTTGATGATCCCATTGTATTCCCTAAGGAATTGAGTACCAACTAGGAGGTCATAACTCTCATTCTCCAAGACAACAGCAGGCACAGCCAAGAGTAGCTTGACAAACTGCATGGGAAGAGCAGAACAAGCCCCTATAGCGCTAGTCATGGATAGCCCAGCTGTGCCATACAACTGATGATAGTTAAGGTTGGGGGAAAGTTTGAGCTTCTTTACAAGCTTCAAGGAGACAACATTAACAGGAGACCCCGTGTCTAAGACAGCCTTAATTTTCACCTTTTGGATGGATATTTTCACATGAGTGGTGGTACAACCAAAGGGAGGGAGGAAAGCCTGAATGTCTTGGGCTTCTGCTAGTTCCTTTTCCCACTTTTCAATCATGAATCTTATTCCTGGGAACTCCTTATAGACTTTCTGGAGAGGGAGCAAGACAGAGACATTCTTGAAAACAGCGTCAGTGGCCTTGGCAGCTTCTTCAGATGATTCAAAAAGCACAGGAGATCTCTTGACTTGGGTGAGGTAAGGGTGAGAGACAACCTCTTTGGCTTCCAGCAGAGGCTTGGAGGTCATTGTAGTTTTCCCAGAACATAGCTTATAAGGGTCTGCAATAGTTTCAGGGACAGCCAGGAAAGAATACCCATAGGCATCAGGATCTTCTATATCAGAATAATACATGTCAGAGTCACCAGATATATTGTGGAATATCAGCAGAATGGGTGAGCCTCAGTGTCAGCAGGCTCAGAGTCAGCAATGGAGGGGGGAATTGGAGGAGACTGGGAATAATTGTCAACTGAGAGCGTCTCTGCCTCTAGGTTGACTGTTCTTTTCCCGCCTGTTCCTTGGGATCAGCTCCTTCAACTCGAGGATTGGTTCAGACTTGGGAATGGTGACCTATCTTTCCACAGTTATGGCAACTCTGTTGTCAAGGAGGATTCTGCAAGTTCATGGTAAGGATACACAGACCACGTGAAGACATACCAGAGGTAGAGGTGGCACAATTCTCCCGCACAACTGCCCCAGAATGGGTGAGGTGTCATGCCCTGCCCCAAAGGGCAGGCTCTTTAATTTTTGTTATATTTGTTAATTTTTGATTGATTTAAAGATTCAGTATTTTTAATATTAAAGTTTTTGAATTAAGAGTTAATATATAAGTATTTTAAAGTTAATTACCTTGTTTTCCTTTTGAAATTTGCGCTGAAATGGTTGTTGTTGTTGTTTGCTCTGTTGTTTGCTATTGCTTTATATATATTTCTACTTTAAAGTTAGAATATTTTCACTTATCACTTACCTTTCAAACTCCTTCTTACATTGTTACTGCTCTCCCCAGTTTCCATGTTGCTGATCTGCAACTTCTGCTGGGTTTTCTTGTCTCCTTTCTTTTTCCAGGTCACCCCAAACTTCTCTAGTTGCTCCTCTTATTGGCTGCTCTCCCTGATTATCAAACCCAACTGGAAAGGCCTTTCTTCTATAAATAAAGAGCTTTTGAAGAGTAGGCTTTAAGCCTAAATTCTAAGTGATTTCTTCCCTTCAATCTTTTACAATTTTAAACTTTGAGATATTAATTTCTAGAAATTTATACATTTTTCTTAAATTCATTTTTAAGTTTAGCTTTTTCTTTCCTTAAAACAAATGTAACTTGTAAAACAACAAGCCTTAGGCTTGTTGTATCCAATGTTTTCTTTTAAGGAATCTTTCAATAGTTATATGTACTAATTTGCTGATGGAGAATATCCTAATATTGACATTCCCTTAGTTAAAAATTGTTCACTTTTGAACACTTTATTTTATCTTCTTTGCTTAGGGTTCTTACACTCTATTACTCTATTTGTGATACAATATAGGTTTTTAGCAGGGTTCTGTAAGATTATTTTACAGACAGTTCCTGATTTTTTATATCTTTTAAATTTGAATCCTAATGCCTTGCACACTCTAGTCTATAAAATTTCACCATTATGGGAAGGACCTTACATAAGGTGCATATCCTTCAAAAGTTTTTATGATCTTCATGGAATAAAGTATGGCTTTTTGGGCCTTGAAGTGAAGACACAGAAGCTGGTTAATCTTGAGGGCTTAAGCGCAAGCCATGTACGCTTCATATGCGGTCAATTGTCTGCTTGTTATCAGTTGTTGTATTTCCATGTAGAATCTATCTGCAAATTCAGCTAGGGTCTCCTTTGGCTTGAAAGCAATGTGCATGAAGGCGTCCTTCTTCACTTCCAGACTAAGGTCACCACTGAATCTGTCAATCAGAAGCTGCTTCATATCTTCCCAGGTCTCAATGGTGGGCAGCTCTGGCACTACTACCTCTTGGAAGGCAGGGTGCAGACAGGTTAGAATGTGTTCCTTCTTAACCTCATCAGAGGCTCTTCTCATGGAAGTTTTGTAGATATTTAGGAAAGATGCAATGGTCAAGGTTTTGAGGTCAAAGACTTGCTTAAAGGTAGGCTTGAAGTGAGCTTCTGGAGTTGGGCTTCCATTGTTGCTATTGAGTATATTTATGCATGGGGAGAATTCTGCTTCTTACTTGGTGGGGGGCTGCCTGGCCACAGCTGGCAAACACTTTCTTCAAGGGTAGTCAAGGTTTCAGCAGTTTTTGTACCAGTATTATTGGCTAGGGTGGTCTGTTGCTCTGTAACATCCAGGTGCTGGCCCTGTGTTTTTACTACCAAGGACAGTTCAGCCAGTTGGGAAATAAGAGACGGGCTCACCAAAAGGCAAGGGGCAAACCTTTCATTTACTGAATCAATCACTTCACTTAATTATTGTACATCTTTATCAAGCTCAGAGTGATCTTGCTTCAGGAGGTCCACTTCATTGGATAGAGCTATCAACTCTCTAGAACAATGAATGTGGGGGGCTCCTGACAAGCCAGGGCAACAATCATCTTTGCCCACAACTTCAGGTGGACTACAGACAGACATCATTGCCTCACGCAAAGTAGCAACCTCTTGTTTTAAATCAGCAACCTGAGCTGTCAGAGCAAACACTTGAGGGTCAGGCTGAGGGGCTTTGGGGGGGCAATCTGGACTGCAGGTAGATGCTCTTAAATCTTGAATGGCATCCCAGAGTCTCTGTTCTCTATCTGCTAACTTGTTGGATGAAGGAAAAGGCAGGGTATCTGCTTTGGAGGCAGATAGTTCATTTACTTGAGTCTAGAGTTTGGTGATGGTAGAGACAGTAGCAGCCCTTTATTGATCAAAGTTATTGCCAAGCTTGCAGAGGCCCATTGTAGCATGGAATGCTACTTGCTGTAATTGGTTGAAGGAATAAGCACTGAACTTGTTGAGTTGTTACACAAGTTGTTCAAAGTCGGTGAGATAGGTGTTTAGAGTGGAGTCTACTTGGACACACCAGGGCTATTCCAGCTGGCAGAACTCATGAAGGCGCTTTCTGAAATACTTGGGGATGGATTGGCACATTCTTTCAATGGAGGTGACCAAGCAAGATTTGGAGGTGACAGAGTTGTGCTGATTGTCAGATACTAAGTAAAACAGGGAATGGATCCACTGCTGATAGGCCGCAAACTGATCCCAGTGATGAGTGACAGCGGCTTGCAGCAATGAAATCTCCTGAACATAGAGCCCTAATATCATTTGAGGATGGAATAAGGTGGGTTGTACAAAGGAGGACAATAAATGTTCAGCAGAGCCAGATTCTGAGAGGAGATGCTGTGGAAATTGTGGAGCTACAATCAATTTGTAGTATTCTGCTTGATTGAACTGAAGCTGGAGGCAAGGGATAGTCCCATCATGGGCTATCACAAGGGCTACTGCCATGACTTGTTCCAAGTCAGGGGTACCCAAGCAGGTAGGTCACTAAGCGGGGACCACTCCCAAGGTTTAGTAAAGTAGGGACAATAGGCAGGTTGGCAATGTCTTCTCAATAGGAGGACTGGTAATTTCAGGCAAATGCGGCTCTTGTATGGGCAGAGGCAAAGATCCTGAAAACATTGTTGCAAAAGGGGTAACCAAGGGGCTTACAGCCCCTGTAGTGAGCACCATTTTTTTGTGATCTGAGGCGCAGCACATAGTCACAACAGGAAATCCTAACCTTAGGATTGGATTTGTACTAAGTCTTGGTTATAATGGCAGGGAAGGCTATGTGATCACCTTGTATCCCTGATTGAGTTATATCTGCTAGTTGTGGCTAGAGAGAGGCACCAAAGTATGTGGAGACACAAAGACAAAAATGTGAATATACCTTAATTTTATTGGGTATAAAGATTGGGAATATATACTGTGTAGCTTTACCACAAAACAGTACATGGACAGTAGGATCACTTGCCACAAGCATGAGTGGGGCAAGGGAGTTACGCAGAATCAGGAAACCAAACAATTGAATTTCCTTATTTGGAGCCAGCCTCATTTCAAAGGGAAAAAGCAAAAGAGAGAGATTTGTCCTCAAAATAACCCAACAAAGGCAAAATCAAAACATGGTGAATGGTGGCATTCACAACACAGTTCATACCTGCTACAATGTTGTAGTTTATGTTGTTCATGACAAGTCCTTTGATGGATGTTTGTATGCCTTGGAGGTCAATTCTGAAGGGAGTTGTTTTGCCTTCAAGTAGAACCTTTGATTTTTCTGCCATCCTGGTGTATTTGAAGTTGGATTTGATAACTGGTATTTTGTACTTGGTTACAAATGGTTTGCTAACCATGGTGTGTTGTGCACCAGAGTTGAATAAAATTTTATGTGTATGTGATTTGTAAGTGTATGGGTAGATAAGAAGTTGTGAGCAATCTTTAATTTTTGCGTTCATAAAAATGGAGGATTGCAGGACACCTGGGATACAAGTAGCAAAGTTTGTGCCTTGGTACAGCTTCTTGTAAAGTTGGTGGGAGGCAGAGGCACTTAATCCTGTTCCCCCTCCCCTTTCCCCTGTTCCTCTGTTTGAGACCTTTGAGGTCAAAGGATGTGGGATCAGATTCATAGCAGATTGCTTTCTTAGTATTGTTTACTTTGACAGTATCCTCTTTCTTGGGATGAGAGAAGTTTGCGCTTTGGCTGCAATTGCCATTGTTGCAATTGGAGTTGATGTTGCTATGATTGATTTTTTAGCATTTGTTGCCATTGGAGTTTTCTCTGCCATTGTTGTTTGAGGAGCAATTGTTGTTGTGTGCAGTATATTCCATGTTTGCGCGTTTTTCTGCATGTTTGGCTTCTGCAATGAGCGCAGGCATGGAGGTGTTGGCCTCTGGACATATGAGGGCAGAAACAGAAAATTCATCATGTTGATGAATTAAGCTCTGGTGTTTACATTGTCATCTTGCGCTGGATTTTAGATTTTGCGATGTATTTCCTCAAATTCATTGGCGTAAGCTGTGATAGTGGTCTTCTGAGGAAGATCACTGAGCTGTATTGCAATGTCTTGTAGAGATTTGATGACACAGAAATTGTGTATGATGTCTGCTTTGAACTCTTCCCAGCTTTCAAGCTGATTCTCAGCTTGTGAGCCAGCCCAGGTGGCAAACCAGTTAGCTGTAGCCTTGTACAGACGCTTGCTGGCTTCCTGGACCCATTTTTTATGGGGGATGTGGCTGGCGCGGAGTTCAGCGGCTGAGTGGTCTAGCCAGTTGATGACTTTTTTCTTTGTTTTTAACAAAGAACTTGTCAATACCAATGTATTTGGTGTTGGTAACTTCATCTGTGATAGGTGGCTGTGTGTTTGTTTGTGGTTGAAGAGAGTGACTTTATTGAATTATCTTGGCGCATGCTTTGGACATGACCAGATCTTTGAATACGGTGCATCCACTGGTATGTCTTTGTCAATGTTGTGGGTGCAGAAGTACATTTTCCAGGTCTCCTGGGATATGGCCTGGTTGAGTAAGTGAGCAAAGGTGGGCAGGTTTTGGTCAGTCATTTTCCCTTTCATGGGTGTGGTCAAAAAACCGTAGCTGCTACCAGTGATGAGGAGCGCCTTTTGGGGAAGCTTCAAATATGGAATTGAGAAAGAAGAGAAGTATATTTTATTAGATAATACTTTAGACTTATATAGCTTTAGCTGTGGCATAGATTTAGTTGGATCAAACCTAGGGGTTGGTCATGTGCAGGATGGATTTGAGTCACTGGATACTTGGACAGTCATGTGATATTGCTTGGTTGCCATTTCTGGTATTTCAAACTGTATATTGGGAGGGCACCAAATCAGGCAATGACTGGGTGTTAAGTGGGTTGGCAGTAGCCAGAATATTTGTACATCCAGATCCTCAACAAGGGCTTCAGGTTTCCAAATCTTGGCTATGATTTCTTTGCCAATGAATTGTCTTGCATCATTTACTTTGTGTTCTTTTGTGGCTTGTGCTACAGGCTATCTAGTTGAATACTGTAAATTCAGAACCTGAACATAAAAATGAGGGATTGTCAAATCCTTGGTCCAAATTTTGAATCACTTTTGCGGGCAACTCAGCTGAGTGAAAAATAAAATAATTTAATAAGATCAACCTTTTATTTTGACTTTTTTTGATTTATTTAAATTGGCAAATTCAAATCTCTTGAGCAGATAACTCAACTAATAAAAGACAAAACTCAGCAAACAAATGCGGGATACATGAATCAGAAATGCGGTATTATTATGTACAATTTGAGATTTCCTGTATGTCAAACAAATCATAGATATCATGTAAAAATTAAAAAATCTGAAACTGCAGGATTGTCAAATATAAGAGCCAAGTTTCAAATCATAATTGCAAGGAATTTGAAATAAATATAATTTATGGGTGTCTTAAAAAGGATGCTAAAGAATCTAAAGTGTATTTGAGCTAATTTTTTTAGGAATCAAGGGGCATTCTCAAAAATTAACCTAGTCCATTCTAGGACGGCTAAAATTTAGATCGTAATATTCACCAACTTAACATACTTAACAATAAAATTGACTAAAATATACTCCTCTTTTTGAGTTTAATTTTTAATAAAAATTTATTATGCCTTTTTTTAATAACAATCAAATAAACAAGCTGTTTCCTGGCCTTGATGAAATCATACAGGGCTACACTGGGTCTTCCAATAGCAAAGCCTCTGTCTATGGTCATTCCCAACCCGCAGGCCCCTCCCCAAGCACTACCAAGAAGTGTGTTCTTTCTCCTGCATCCTCAAGCATGGCCTTGTTTGCCCATCATACACAGGCAGCTGCTAACCCAAATCATTTAGCAACACTAGCATATGTAGTTGACCAAGTGAGCTATGGGGCCACCAATGGAAGCCAGAATCCAGAAATAGCCAATCAGATGGCATTGTCTGGTTCTCAAGGCAGACACACCCTGCCTCCAGCCAATCAGCTTGCAAGACAGAGAAGAAAATTAATCACTCCAGAGATTGTTCTTGAAATGGTTGAAAAGCAAGGGATGCTTATGTCCATTGGGGAAATTGCAGCCACAATGGGTTTTGCAAAGTCCACTGTGGCTGCAACCCTGTGAGCCCACGCCAACTGTGGCCCCCTACCAAGAAGACCCCAACTTGTGCCTTTACTTTGACCAAAGGTGACACAGTCCATCCCCTTATGAAGCCATTATGGAACGTGACCTGCAGATGCCCTTGGTCCAGGTATGTCTCCAGCTGGGACTCCACAGCATCTTCACCAACAAAAGAACAGTAAATTTGTGGATGCACAGAGTTGTGGTTGCCACCAGAATCTTATATAATCAGGTTCTTGGTGGCCCCAGTTTGGTGAATACTGACCCATACAATTTGAACATCATCAATTTTATTAAAGGGAGGGCAATGAGGGCCTGTAATGACGTCATTTTCCTATCATACACTAAGATTTCTGCAAGTATCCAAGACTATGGAGAGAAGCATATCCAGTCTGACGTGTACAAGCGCGGCCCAATCTTGTATCATTTTGTTGAGATTTTATTGGCAGTTTCCCCATTGGGCATCAATTATTACTTGGTAATATTTAACACCGCAGAAGGGTATGCCTACCAGACAGAGCTCAAGGCCATGCTGGAGGAGTGGGCCACACAAAACACCGTGCACACAGTTATACTTAGTGCTGAGATGGAGAAGTGGGAATTGGAAACCCAAGAAATCAGGGCTGCAGGGCATACCTGTTGGTTCTACTGTTGCAACTGAACCAATGAGGATTCAGTGCTTGGAATCAGGGAAGACAACAGTCCAATAAAAATGACAGAATAATAAGAATAAGGTATTGTTTATTGTAGAATATTGTGATTAATATACTATATGGGGAAAGCCACAAGGCTACAAGGGGGTGGCATAGTGGGAAGTTCCATGTAAGGTTTGAAGCTAAGGAATAACTTGTGCGGGGATCAGCAAGTCAAATTGGCAACACTCCTAATTAGGATGAAGTACCTGCCATTCAATACTACCATCAGATTAATCCATAACATTAGATACGTCAAGGGGCAGCTCATCAAGCGCCCCCTGTGTATTGTAAGATACAGTAGCAGGCAAGTCTGGAAACTTGGTTGCAACACCTCCCCTTTCCCCCTGCTTGTTGTCAGACACCAAGACTGGATTCTGCAGAAGATCTGGGAAGGTCTGCACAAACAACTTTTGTGTGGGGATGGTGCAGCAGGGGCACAAGCAATCATGGTGAAGCTTCTTGGTGTTTCCTTGGGAATCTTCAAGTTGATAGGTGTGATTGTCATAGACTGCAGCTATCTTGAAGGGCCCTAGGTGGTTGGGTTCCAACTTGGCATAATTGGGATTGAGGGTATAAACAGGGTCACCTACGGTGTATCTAGCTTTGAGGTGCTTTGTCCCTCCTGCAATCTGCTTGTGTTTGATTTCCCGGGCTTTGGCACGCCATTGGTCTAGGGATGGAGTTGTTACTAGGGGAGGCTTGTCTGGAACCTTGGACTGTAGCTTTCCCTGTTCAACCCCTGTCAGACTGTCAGGTGTTCCAAAGGCCAGGGTACTGGGGCTGAACCCTGTGCCCCTGTTGATTCTTGCTTGCAGGATAAGTAGAGCGGTGGGCAGGTGTTCAGTCCATGCGGTGTTAGGGTGCTCTTGTGAGAGCTTGGTAATCAATTGAACCAGTGAGCCATTTAACTGTTCCACGCGTCCATCGGCTTGAGGATGATAGGGGGTTGTAACTATAAGTTGGAGCGCGTTCTTAGCACAGTATGCCTTCATGACATGCCCAATGAGTTTGGGGCCACCATCTGTGATGAGGCGTTTGGTCCGCCCAAAGCAGGCCACAATTTCCTTGCCAATAAAGCGGGTAATGGTGGTGGCGGTGTGGTTGGTGGTTTTCCAGGCCACTGGCAAGCAAGTGAAGTAGTCAATGGCAGTGATAATGTACTTATTTCCCAGTCTGTCTTTGAGGAGTGGCCCTATAATGTTGAGGGCCCACTGCTCAAAGGATTCCATGGCCTTGATGGGCAGAAAAGAATTGGGGGTGCAGGTTTGGACATGTTCTTTTTGCACAACACACACGTTTTGAGGAGGTCCAAGATGTCTTGACACATGTGCATCCACCAAACCTTTTGTTTCATGATCTTGAAGAGGTTACACCCTCTGATGTGACCCAGGGTTTGGTGGTAGTGCAATATTGTGTCACCTTGTTGCGTGGTGGTAATGTAAGGCATCTTTTCACCTATCTCTGCCCGGCGGCAGACGTTACCAGCATTGGTGGTGAACTGACTTTTGTTGTCCTTCAATTTGGAGATGGTGACCAAGTTAAGGCCCTTGTAGCAAGCCGCCTCAGAGCAGAGGTAGAGCATGGGCCAATCTGGGTTCAAGCCATTGTTCCCAGTGATGGACGCTACGTAGAGTTGCAAAAGAGCGTCAGCTGTGACAAGTTCCTTTCCAGGCTTGTACTCAATGCACAACTGGTAGGGGGATAGACGCTTAACCCATCCTGCTTGGCGGTGTGTCAAGTGGGACTGTGTGTTGAAGTACTGGAGCAACTTGCGGTCTGTCAAAACGTGGGGTGGGAAGGTAGCTTCTTCCAGGTAACAGCGCCACTTCTTAACGTAGTGTACAATGGCTGCAGATTCTTTATCATGGATGGGGTAGTGTTTTTCCTAGTTAGTAAGTTTCCTGGAATCATATGCCATGGGGAGGAAGACACCATTGTCAGTTTCTACCCTTAGCACTCCCCCTATGGCCCTGTTGGAGGCATCAGTCTTGAGTTTTTACTGTTGGTTTTGATTGGGGAACTGCAGTACTGGTGCTGTTGTGAGCCTTTTCTTTAATGTCTCAAAGGCTTGATCTCTGACAGGGGTCCAATGGAAGTGCTGTTTGGTAATGAGGAGCTCAGTGAGAGGTGCAATCAGTTCCCTGCAATTGGGAGTAAACTTGCGTACGTAGGCAACCATGCCTAGGAATATTCACAGCTGGCTCACATCAGTGGGGGGCGGCATGCTGGTGATTGCCTTGATTTTGGCAGGGTCAGTCTTTATCCCTTGGGCAAAGATGGTATTACCAAGGAATAACAGCTCTGACTTGAGAAACTTGCATTTGGAGGGTTTAGCTTTTAGCTGGTTTTTCCAAAGGGTGTCAAGGACAGCACAGAGGTGTTGGGGATGAGTGGTTTGATCTTGACTGAAGACAATAATGTTGTCAAGGTACACAACCACACATTCCCCAATCAGTTCCTCAAATGCTTTATTCATCAACATGGCAAAGGTGGAGGGAGCGTTGGTCATTCCAAAGTTCATGACACAACACTCAAACAACCCGTAGCGCGTGCAGAAGGCAGTTTTTGCCTCATCCCCTGGTGCAATGCGGACCTGGTTGTACCCTGCAGTGAGATCAATCCTGATAAAGACCTTCACACCTGCAAGTGTATCAAACATGTTGTCAATCAGTGGCAGGGGGTACTTTTTCTTAACTGTCACCTCATTTAGGGTGCAGTAATCTGTGACCAGGCAAAGGGACCCGTCCTTCTTAGCTACAAAGAAGACAGCTGCCCTGTATGGAGAGAGCAGGGGGCAAATGAAGCCCTTATTGACCGCGTCCACAAGGTGCTGGCAGAGGGTTTCATCTTACTTTGGTGTGAGACAGTATAATGATTGCGCTTTAGGTAACAACCCTTGAAGATGTACAGCATGCTGGATCTCCTAGGGAGGAGGTAGTTGTTCAAGTGTCTCACTGAATACATCCTTGTACTCCTCAAGGAGTGCAGCAAGTGCTGGTGGTGGTGAGGAGGTCAAGGGAGGAGCCGCAGATGGTTCAGCATGAATAACTTTGACTGAGCATTGGTTAAAGTCTAGTTTTCCCCCCTTGAAATTGTACAAGCCTGTCTCTGTTATTCTGACAAACACAGTATCATGGAGTAACTTGCTCATTTCCACAGGGTAAATCTGGAACCCCACCCTGTTTCTGTTGAGGGTGATGACAGAGGTATCTCAATCAATGTAGGGACAGTTGTGCCAAAGCCAGTTGAGACCAGCAATTACGTTGTGGCTGAGCGCCGCCATGATTGGCCCAGAGAGCTTAACCTGGACGTTCCCCATTCCACAGAGAAGGGTACTGTCTTGTTGGTGATGGCAACTCTGCGGGAGTCAGCTACTTGTAATGCTTTGAACCTTCTGGGAACTTGGCCTAATTGCTGAGAGTTGGCAAATGCCTTGTCCATCATAATGTGGTTGGCCCCGGTATCTACCAGTAATTTTTGGGTTTTCCCACGGAAATAGAAGGGGTAGGACAAGCATGTTACTTTATTTGAGGAGTGGCTTGCTTGAAATACGGGGTCATCACTGTGGACTTGAAAGACATCCAGGGTTTTGACTTTGTGAATGTTGTAGTTGCAGGGATTTTTTGCAAGAAGAGATTGAGAGGATGGGTCAGGTGGGGTTGCAAGGCCTCTTGTTGCTACAACCCCCAGGCTTTTCCCTGATCCTCAATCTGCGCTAGCTGAAGCCCCCCTTGCGGGGGCGTTTAGTCCCATTATCCTGCTGACGGGGCTGGCGGTGGCCTACTTGATTGTGGCCATTGCCAGGTGTTGTACGTGGTTGGGATGGAGTGTCACTGGTACAGTGGAAGCCCATTGAGGCCTGGTTGTTAGCTTCCACAATGGCCTTATAGTAGTCATCAATAGAGGTGCAGCAACCTACAGGGACCCACTTACAGATATGGGGTTTAACCCATTGGCAATGAGGGTGAGTAGCATTGCATTTCCGTTGGTCACAGCTTTGGGGGCGGCAGCAAGAGCTTGTTATCAGGCAGCAAGGTACTCAGGAACAGAACCTGTTTGTTTGATTGCTAGAAGAGGAGTTCCCACGACAATGGGGGAGAATGTTTTTCTATAGCGGGACTTGGCGGCGCCTTGGAATGCTGCTCAGGTAACGTCAAGTTCCTGGCTGGCCCAATTGGTAAACCACACAGCAGCAGGCCTTGTGAGGCAACCAGACACAGTGGCAACCCACATGGGCTCAGGGAAATGACAGACGCAAAGGCAGGTTTCAGTAGATTGGAGCCAACTGACAATGTTAATCCCCTTGACGCCACCAGCAAAGGATTCTAGCTGAAGGTTGAGCATGCACTGGGGCAGATCTGACTGGGGCAGGGTGACGCTGGCGTCATGCTGCCTGAGGCAGAGCCAATTGTACACACTGGTGAGAACTAGCTGGTCTTGATAGATGACGTACCTGTCAGGGATGTCCCCCTTGAGGATTAGCAGGAAGGTCTCTTGTTGGGGAGTAGCCATAAGGCCCGTACTTTGTCCTTTCTTGGGGGGAATTTAGTTTTAGGTAGGTTGTAAACCTACCGCTGCTACCACTGTTGCAACTGAACCAATGCGGATTCAGTACTTGGAATTGGGGAAGATAACAGTCTAATAGAAAGGAAAGGATAATAAGAATAAGGTATTATTTATTGTAGAATATTGTGATTAATATACTATATGGGGAAAGCCACAAGGCCATAAGGGGGTGGCATAGTGGGAAGTTCCATGTAAGGTTTGAAGCCAAGGAATAACTTGTGCGGGGATCAGCAAGTCAAATTGGCAACACTACTAATTAGGATGAAGTACCTGCCATTTGATATTGCCATCAGATTAATCCATAACGTTAGATACATCAAGGGGTGGCTCATCAAGCGCCTCCTGTGTATTGTAAGAGACGTTAGCAGGCAAGTCTGGAAACTTGGTTGCAATACTACCTCACCAACCACACCAACATGCATCTTGCATATGTATGTTTCTACAATTTTGGTTCCGCCCTCAGGGGCTTAAAGCCTGCCACCTACAACAAACTATGCACCCAAATTGATAAGGGTTATGGGCTTTTCCCTTCTGTGTACGTCCAGGACTTATTTGACCTCATCATCTTTTAGTCAAGAGATAGTGATAAGTCCAGAAAAGACTCTCGCCTTCCCCCTTGCCTATCCATCTGTTTTGTCAAGCCTGCATATGTGACAGAAGAAGAATTCAAGCAATTGAAGCAAAACGCTCTTGCTGCCCCTTCCCAGTCAACAAACCCTGCTCCCTAACCCCCCATCAAGCCACCTGCCTTCCAATCCTGACTCCCAAGCCACTAAAAATCCCCCCACTATCTCTGATGCCGCCACTTTCACAGGTGCAGATGAAGGCAATGTTCATTCCACCCATTCCCTCCACTTCCTGTCCTTTGATTAGTAAATAAATCTTTTCTTTGTGACAACTTATTAAAATTAATATCTCTCTTACAATCCATAATTAGTAATGTTTTCTTTTTACATTATCAACATTCCCATAATTAATACAATGTTGTACATTTTTAAAAAAAGCTTAAAATTATTAGCATACATATTTTTCATCATCATTAATAAATTAAAGACCATTAATGTAAATATTGCATTAGAATATAGCAATTATACATCAACTCTTGATATTTAGAAATCATGTGCATAACTCAATGCATTTTTTTAATGAAATCCATTATAAACTTGGTCCTTTCCATTATAATTTAATGAAATGGACTGTGTTTATATTAGAGAGCCATTAACGCTTAGTACAAATATTGATACATAGTGCATTTTACAGTCTGTATATTTACCTATTGGTACAGTAGTTTTAAAAGCTTGGCAACAACCAAAAATACCTCAGATTTAAACAAGATCCAACTCTCAGGTTAAATATACACTCTGTTAACAAGGTTTATTGGTGTTAATGGGCAAAATGAGTCAACACAGCAACAAAGGGCTCATACGCAAAGCAAAACCATTCAAAATACAATCTGAAATAGATTGATTCACAAAAAAATGGTGTTAGTTGACTTTTGGTGTACATATATTTACTATGTGAATTGGTGACAAAATACAACCAAGCAAGGTGAGTCAAAACTCAAACCAAAAGCAAAACACAATAGCAACTCACTACGTAAACAAAATTACTCACGCATTGTGTGCAATGGATTGTAATCATAAATGATACCAAGATATCTAAAATAAGACACAAGATCTGAAACATAAATTTTAAAAATATTGTATTGGGTTTTTGAATTTGGCAGTAGAATCTAGGAAAGTGGGTGGATTTTTTTGAGTATTCTAAAATAGGTGTTGTAAAACCAAAAACAACTAATTAAGAAATAAAAAATCTATATTTGGGATATTGGGTGGGAAAACCTCTAATTAAATATCCATATTAAGATAAAGGCAAAAATAAAATTAGGGATTAACTTAATTGAAATTTATTTAATATTTTATTAAATTTTAAAATTGAAGGAACACAACAACAGAGTACCAATACACCTGCTGTGCCCGCAGTCACAGTTGCCCCCGCGGGTCAAAGAATAGAGTTAGTGCAACCCAATTGCCTACTCAAGAAGGAGACAGGAGAGGAGAGTTCCATAGTGACGCTGCACTGACACAGCCGGTTCAAGGAGCACAAGCTGCTAGGGTGCAGAGCATAAACCCTTGGGTTCCCAAGCTGACCCGGAAGCCACCCAAGGTCACCACTACAAAGAAAGTTAGAAACAAGGAGGTAGAACTTACTTCATATGTGTTCAATGTTGTTTACCGGCAAGAGTTGGTCCCGTCAGCCATGCTGGAGAAGGTGAAGCCTGCACTTGATACTAGCTGCAAGCCCTACGTCAGTGATGGCAATCAGGAGGATGGCAAGAAGCCTGAGTTCTATCAAACCAATAAGGGACAGTTGGTGCTCAAGAAAGTTTCTGCATTCTACAACAAGGTGCCCATGCCCTGTGTTGTGCCCAATGCCAACAAGTCAATCCCCACCGCTAAAAAGTCCGCCCAAAAGCGCATCCCTGACATCAAATGTATCATCCTGCTTAAGCTTATGAGTGAATCAGGCAATTACAAGGCAGCCACAGCCATTGTTGGGGTGGATCCCAAGTATGCTTCCAAGACATTCAACAAGTTTATTAACACAGGTCAAGTCCTTGCCATGGAGAAATCCTTGCATGTGTCAACCATGCTCACCAAGGAGCACAAATGGGAAATCCGCCAGTGGATAACCCAGGATTGCCATCTTGAACTGGAAAATATACAGGCCATGGTCAAATCTACTTTTGGGGTTGAGGCTTCAATTTCCTTTTACTATCATCTGGTGAAGGGAATGCGCTTTTCCTGGAAAAAGCTTGGGGTATCTCCCTATAATAGAAACAGCCCAACCAACATTGAGACCCAGAAAAACTACACAGAGGCTTACACTGCCCTCAAAGCCAAGGGGACAGTCAAATTTTACTATATCAACAAATCAGCATTTGCCTTGTATATGCGCAATGCATATGGCTATGTCCCCAAAGGCTCCAATGACAGGATGGCTCAGTGTGCTGCAGTCCGTGCCACAGCTACTCAATGGTGGCTCTCCTTGGTCCAAAGGGGGTTGAGCTATACCAAATGATACTGGGCTCCCACAACAGCAGGATCTTTCTACCATTTCTCCAATTGATCCAGGAGCACCTGAGGCGCACAAGGCCGGGCTTCACCAATGTGATTGTGTTGGAGAATGTTGGTCTCCACAAGGTGGCTGATATTCTTGAGGAATTTCCAATGGTTGACACAAGCATTGCAGTGGGCCCCCAGCAATTGGCCACAGCTAATTGCGCCTTCTCTTCCTCCCAGCCTATTCACCCTTCCCAAATCCCATTGAGGAAGTCTTTAGGTGGCTCAAGCAAGTTTTCAAGCAAGGAACCCCAACTGGGACTGAAGACCTGTTTGATTTGCTGCAGGCCAGGATCCACACCTTCCCAGCTGAGACCATGGCCAAATTCTATGGCCACACTGATTTGTTCATCCCTGCGTGCCTAGCCAAACAGCCAATCAATTAAAGGCTTAGTGTGTCCAATTTTTTATATTCTCTAATTTACTATACAAGATTTATTAATTATCATTTTATATTTAGATGTTTTCACGCCCGCAATCCATTCAGAAGGACCATCAATAGATGTAAGTAATTTAGTTATTTTCTTATATATTATTTTATTATTCCATCTTAGGTAATCCCAAACGCTCAATACTGGATTACACAAATAGATTTTACCACTTTTGTCAAATAAATATAAAATAGTCTTATAAAAATTAAACGTAAAATGTACAAGTTGGAATTTATTTTATTAAAGTATTATTTTATGCTTTTATGAAACCTGTTTCTGCAATATATTTTGCAAAACTAGTTTGCTAAAATAAGAATTAAAAAATTTTATTTTAATAAAAATTATATGAATAGTAATGAAATTTATTAGAAGAGAGAATTTATTGTAAACACCTGTAATGAGTTCTTTGGTATGTACCCACCCTGCAATGGAGGTGGCGCACAACCTTCACTGCCACACCATGAACAGTGGATATGCCCTTATTAAAAAACTCCCTCCTGCTGGTAAAGGGGAGTAGGGTTAGGTGCAAACTGAGGAGCAGCTTTTTGGACGGGGACGCAAACCTGTAAATCCCTGCCAGGACCAGGGCGTCTTGGATTACATGGTCCACTGAGTCATATCCAGGAGAGACCTTCTTCCCGTCAAGTGCAAGCTGGGCCTTGTTGATTCCCAGAAGGACCCATCTAGATCCTCTACGCTGGCACTCATCCAAAGAAGAAAAGATAGCCAAGGTAAACCACCAAGTGAAGCCTTTGCCCAGCAAAGGCTTCTGTGAACTCACATAATTTATCATAGACCACACTGATCTTCTTGTTGTGCTGGTCTTTGCAAAGGTAAGATCCATTGCCAAGAGGAGCCATGTCTCATCTGCACTCCAGGCTAGCCTAAAGTCTGCAAGGAGGATATTAGTTTTCTTGATGGCTGTTACGTCTGCAACAGCCAATTTCCCCACCGTGCGCCCAAAGTTGTCCAGAAAATAAGATATGGTATGCTCCAACGGGAAGCAGAAGCAAGCAGCCGCATGAGCCCAGCCTATCTCCGGTACATTCTTGATTGGGAGCATTGCCAGGACGTCCCAAACAAGCTCAATGGAGTTTACACATTAAACTTCACTGAGACTAACCGGGTCCAGGCAGCCCAGTTGGGCATTCTTGTAGGCAGTAACTGCCCACTTGGATGCCCCCTCTCCATGTGTCAGCCCAGCCAATGCCTCCCTGGATATAGGAAAGGACCCATGGATGCAGTCCTCCAGCTCCTGCACAACAGGGGGGGACAGATACAACTGCTTGGCTACATAAATGACATGGTTGGCATAAAAGGTGGCCAGGACAAGGGGGACCAGGAGTTAGCGGAGTTTGCTGTCTACGTTTTCTAAGAAAAAAAGAGTAAGTAATTTGAAAATTTATTAATTTTGTTTTTTGCTACCTTCTTGTGTTTCTTCCTTGCCTGCAGCCTTGGCCAGCTTGGCCATTCTTGGCGCAAGCAATTGTGCTGGTAATTCAGTCTCCTCTGCCCTGGAACGCTTGGCGGTTTGAGATGTTCATACATCTCCAGGTCGTCAACCCAAACAGACGGTGCAGAAAGATTGTATGCCTTAAACTGGAGGCCCTTGACTACCGTCTTCTGGATGTTGAGAAGACGCTCAATGGTCTTCTCTGGGGTGTCTGGCATTTTCATCATTAGTGCCTTTGCAGACACGTTGTCAATTTTGTCCCCAGTGAGGATGGCGGACTTAACTTTGATTTTGAACTTGTGGTCAATGTCCTTGATATTGGCAATCACCAAGTCAAGGTCTTTGAGTAGTTTTTTGAGTTCTCTCATTTGATTTTTTTACTAACATTTTAATATGTTTTTATAGCTTTTTCCCCAATAAATTCTGTATTATTTTGATATTGTTGCCTCTTTGTTTATTCCTTTTTGTTTTCCCATCTACTACATTATCCCATCTTTTTACCCATTTTGTATATGTTCTAGACTCATCTCAATATGTGCTGTTTGCTTTGTGTTGGCATTGTTTCCTTGATTATCATATTATTTTTGGCGCTTGACATAGCCCCTTGTGAAAATATTAACAACAATGTGGTGATCAGCTAAATTTGAATTAGAAAATTATAGTGTTAACTGTTTTTAGATAAAGTTGTTACTGATCCAAATTCAAAACCTTAATGATAAACTTTAAGTCAATCAGGAGCCAAGTGATAAAGTGATTGTTGTGACATAAAGGGTCATTTAATGATTCTTTGATGCATGTGCGCTAATTGAAATGATTGGCTGGATGTTTTGACATTGTATTCTATTGCCACTGTGGCAAGTTGTTGGTGGAATAGTGCCCAATCAGCTACTGGGTTAGCACTAGTCCACCAACAACTTGTCACAGCGGTAATGACGTACAATGGCAAAACATCCAGCCAATCATATTAATTAGCACACATGCATCAAAGAATTATTGAATGACCCTTTATGTCACAACAATCACTTTGTCACTTGGCTCCTGATTGGCTAAAAGTTTATCATTAAGGGTTTGAATTTGGATCTGTAACAACTTTATCTAAAAACAGTTAACACTATAATGTTTTTATTCAAATTTAGCTGATCACCAAATTGTTGTTAATATTTTCACAAGAGGTGTGTTTGGGTTATGAAAATAAATGTGTTTTGGATCTAGATACACAAAAAATAACTATATAATTTTATAGAAATAAGCTGAACATAAAGAATAAAACCAACTATAAACAAAGAGAACATGAACAATTGAAATTCAAAATAAAGATAACATAAATAGAAAATGTTTGGCAACAGGGGGTTTATTGGGGCAGGGAAGAGTGATGCCTAGGAGGCAGAATAACACAGGAAAGAGGACGTAGAGGTGGTGCTGGCCTGGGGGTCTGGGATTGGGTGGGTTGGGCTTGCAGGTGAGGGGTGTTGGTGGCAGGGGTGGAGGCAGGAGGATTTTGCGTGATGGCTCCCATATAACACTTGTCATATTCCTCATTGATTATTGGCTAGATGGGCTGGTAGATGGCAGTGGTCCAAGGTGGAAGGTGCTTATCCTTATGTGATTGGTTGCCCATGTTCACATGGAAAACCATTTGCACTAACAAGTCAGCCACCATCTGGCAGCCAAAGAGAAAATTGTGGTCAAGGACCCCAAGATAGAGGTTGTTGAAAGCCTGAGGGTGGCGCTCCCGCAATGTGGATCTCATGTTAAAGAAGACAACATCAGCCAGATGAATATTTGCATGGCTGGTTGGGTAGACTGAGGCCAGGTGCCTGTGTCCCTAGATGGCCTTGAGGGCGGTGGAGCTCCCCTCCATCTGGTGGCTCAAGAAAACCCAGTACTTGGAATTCAAGCCATCCCAGGAGTTGATAATCCACCAAGGATGTGGCTGTATGAGTAGCCATCAATAAAACCTGGGTTTGTCCAATAGTAGACAAAACCCTTGGCTGAAACAGCCAGAAATGCACTAATTATTATCCACTTCTTGACCTTCTTCCTTCTACTCTTGGCAGCAGCTTTTCCTTTCTTACCAAAATCAACAAAAGCTATTGATAGTTTGTAATAGGAGATGAACATGACATCATCAGTTAGACTAGTCAGGCATCAGACCAGGGTTGATTTGATGGTGGTGTCATATGGGGAATCCTCAGTGCATCCCATTGGTTGCCAGCAAAATTGATAAGAACCTGTATGAAAGCCACCTTCCCATAAATCCAGTGCTATACCATGCAATCAGACATCCATATGTTATGGTGCGCAAGTTGCTTCCAGACCTGGGTCAAGGGAAACTTGGGATCCCGCTGGAGGAGGTCAACCATAATAGGGTACTGTCACAGTAGATTCCATAATGCTGGGTATTGTCCGTCCAAGTAAGAAGGCTTGGAAGGCCGGAAAACCTGTATCGAAATTGCCCAAGTTAACAGATTTAAACCAAACAGTTGATTGAAAATGGGTCACAGCTGCTCCAGTTTGCCAGCTGAAACCAGCTCCCCCTTTCAAACTGACGTTGATAAGTTGACGTAATATGAGGGTCACCCAATATGAGCTTGTTAATTAGTATGGTTGTCAGAAACTAGTCACACAAGGGTTCTTTGCAACCTGGACCAGATACTTACTTGACAATGTGGAAGGAATAGGAGGTCAAGACTCAGGCGGTATTGCTTAGTCAATTTTTTTGATATATATTGAATAGTTTTCCCTGTTTCAACTCTAAGAGTTGAGTCCTCCTAAATTTACTAAATAAAAATCATTTATCACAAGTTCTAATGTTCAATTTTTAAAAAATGCATCCTGTGATTGGGTTGTTGCAGTATATCCCGTACAATCTGATTCTGAACCAAATCATTTCTGGAAGATGGAGCCCTGCAACTGGAACTTTGTTGTCAGTGCCTCACAATGTTAATTTCATGCCAGCCAATTTTGAAGCTCCTCCTCCCATTCTTGAAACTGAAAATTGTGTCAATTCTCAATGCCCAGAATTTTATGCCAAAGATGCGTTGATGCTTTCCCAGGTCATTTATCTTGGACTACTTTGGTTAGGACTAATTGTTCTACTTAATTCTGGAGTTACAATTGGAAATTTCACAAAAAATATCTGAAGCTGTGTTGGTGGTTAATCATCAATTCTATGTGGATTTGGGTGGTAATTCCCCATCACTTAGAAACAGCTTCATATTATCCAGTGATTTCTGTCACAGGTACGCCTCATTGATTTGAGACTTGGGGGCCTTCTTGGGCTTCTTGGCTGTCCCAATCAGATTCCCCCTGTTCATCAGGTTTTTGAATTCCCACATGATAGTAGCTTGGGTAAATTGCAACTGGGCGGCCTTTTGTTCCCAGGACAGACCCTGTAGATTCAGTGCCACAATTTCCTGAAGAATTTGGGCAGTGATGATTTGTTGCTTGGGGCGCTGGGCTGGGGGAGCTGAAGCCTGATTGGCTGAGGGGGGTAGGTTGGGTGGTGGCATAAAGTTGTTTAAAATCAAGGTTGCCATCCTGATTGGTTGGTTGGTGGGCAGCTTGTACGGGGGTGGGTATGGGAGCAGGGGCAGAGCTAGACACTATGCAACTACTGAACAAGTCAAAGCCATAGGGGTCAGTAGTCAGGTACAGGTCAGCTTCCTTGTTACCTGCCTCAAAGGCTTGGGTATAAACAGGTGCCTCCATGTTCTGAGCCTTGCCTTGATTGAAGCTGGCTTGGCTACTACCGGCTTGGCTGCTGGCGCTGTCAAAGATATTGCTTGTAAAAACCATATTGAAAAAACCTAGGATAAAATTACTAAAAGTAGAAATTTTAAAATTTAATAATTTATTTTTATTGTAATCTTGAGTCTATATTTGGAAGGTTCTTAAAACCATTCCATACAAATCTGGAGCCATGAAAATGAATAAAATGCTATTGTTCCTAAATTGGATAGCTGTTGGTTGGCTGTTATACTTTTATTTTTCTATTTTAGGCTGCCCATACTACACATCTTGTGTGAGTTCATTTTGTTTTGTGCTTGTGTAATCTTGCTTCTAGATTTCTCTAATTTTGTTTCTTTTTAGTCCTTCTGTTATGCCTCATATGAATCCTGATTGGATTATAATATACTCCGGAATAGCATCCATCCATTTCACTTGTTGCGTCAGTTCATTTTGTTTTTGGTTTGAACTACACCGCTTGATGTTTGATATAATTTTGTATAATGGGCTAGTGAAATTTTGTTTTTTGTTTGACAGTTCATTTATTTTAAATTGAAATTTTATAAATTAATTGAATCCTGAATCTTGCGCAACTTGGATTTTGTTTAAATCTGAAATCATTTTGTTTAAATCTGAGGTATTTTGGTTGTTGCCATAGCTTTTAAAACTACTGTAATAATTCTGTAAACCTTTTAGTTGGATTTTGCAAGGTAATAATAATGTAATGTGTTGATAAATTACTGTTTATTGTCATCAATTGGCTGATTTTCTTTGCTATGGCAATTTTACATTCTCTGATATTTATGCACTAGTATCCAATTGGTTGGTTTCACATCCAATTGCACAGGTGATAGGAAATCAAGCCGCCACCCCAACCACATCCAGTCTCGGGGTGACGGCTTATTTCCTATTGCCTGTGCAGTTGGATGTGAAACCAGCCAATTGGATACTAGTGCGTAAATATCAGAACATGCACAATTGCCACAGCAAAGAAAATCAGCCAATTGATATAAATGAACAGTAATTTATTAACATATTACATTATTATTACCTTGCAAAATCCAACTAAAAATTTTATGGAGTTATTATCAATAGGTAAATATACAGGCTGTAAAATGCACTATGTATCAATGTTTGTACTAAGTGTTAATGGATCTCTAATATAAACACAGTTCATTTCATTAAATTACAATGGAAAATGCCAAGTTTACAATGGATTTTATTAAACAAAATGAATTGAGTTATGCACATAATATCAAAATATCAAGAGTTGACCTCTAACTGCAATATTATAATGCATAATTTACATTTATGGTCTTTAATTTATTAATGATGATGAAAAATATGTATGTGTTGAAGGTAGTACTATAAAAACCAGTTTTTTGATGGGATTCAAACATAATGTCAAATATTTACACACTTATCAATGAATTAGAGTCAGCCCTCCAAAAGGTTGTTGAGCTTGAATACAACATCAGGGAAATTGTGGTAAATCAACTGGGAAATGAGGGAAGAGCCTTGGTCTAGAAAAAGGAAATTGTGAAAAATAGCCTGGGAACAATAGTTAATAAAGAACACAAGGAAATAATTTTAAATCTTCAAAAGGAAATACTCAAGCGTTTAGATTTCAAAAGTGAAAGCTACAACTTTTGGGAATTCACAAAAACCAATAGAAAGAATACTCAAAAAATCAAACTAATTGAAGGAAACAAAAGCTCAAAGGAAATCAACACAAATGAAGAGGAAACCAACCAAATGGAAACAGACAAAAACAAAACTCAGTTAAGAAGCAGGAGCGCTTCAAGAAATACAGAAATTTTATCAAATAAAAACTAAGAAACACAAGTTGCTAGAAATATAAGAAAAATTAAGCCTAGGAAAATTAATGAAGAGCAGCCAACGCTCATGAAATTTGCTGAGGTGGCACCTGTGACTGAGGGGGCCACAGGGGAAAAATTAGTAAGTCTTTTTATGTTTTATTTATATTTATTTTAGTCATCACCAGGAATGGGGACAAGGTTGCAGAAGTGGCGGCTTTTACGCCAAGTTGGTTCTACGGGGGTTACCAGTCACTGGTAGCCCCTGTAAAACAAATAAATATAAACCAAATAAATAAAATAATTCAACAGAATATGAATAAGTTTTCAAATATTGAAGCTAAAGATAGGGAATATTTATCACCCACAGGGTGCTTGCTGTGGTTAAGGGAAGCATATGAAATAGGATCAAATATCAACTTCAAAGAAATGAATGAAGTTTGCGGGTATATCAAAATAAACTTCAATGAATACATAGATGAAAGAATTCAAAGATTCCCATTTGCAAACAATAATGAATATGAAAAAAACCTAATAAGAACAGACTTTCAAATAGGAACTGAATATCTAAAAACTGAAATTTTTAATGAAGTATTCAAGGCATTGTCAAACAAAAAAGGAGACACAGTTCTTGTGAACACATTTAAACCTTTATTAATTTTGTTTGCCAAGGCATGGGGGGCTGATACAAGTTGGGCACCCCCAGAACCCTCTTCAAATTCAATCAAACATCCTATATCAAAAGGTTAGTTTAAGTCTTCAAAAAATTGTGCATGCTCTCAGAAAAATATACCTTGCAAAGAATTCACGTTGCGGTATACATGGGAATCCTCCTTAACTGCATATTAAAAACCAACATCAAAAAGTTGGAGGATGTACCTATTCAAATGGACATATGCCGGTTAGCACTTGAACACCAGAAGACACCGCAGGGGTATAGGACAGTTGAGAACGTCCTGTATGACTCCTTTGCATTGGCAACATTGTATGGGTACTATATGCCTCCTGAAAAAAACCTATTAATTGATTCACTCACCTGCTTTCTTTTTATTAAATGTTCAACAACCACCAGGGTACAGGACACCACCCCTCTAGCAATTGCATCCAGGGTTGTCCACCACATACAGAAGAGTACATGAATCCAATTGGACGCTCTAGCCAAAAATTTAATTTTGGGGTATAATTCCCCAGAATAATCACATTCTCCTTTGCAATTAGCATCCCCTTAATAAATATATTTCCCTTGCAACTTAAATTTTTTTAAATTTTTATTTATTTTAAATTTTAATATATAAATTATAATATTAATATATCTAAATGTATTATAAGACATTAGTTATAGTTGCAAACACGCAAATAATAAAAAATAAAAATGTTTTTATTTACTAGCTTGTTGAGTACAGGTTAATTTATTACATAGTTAAACAATGAGAACTGAATTTATCTGCATCAAGCAGCCCGCTCCACTTATGTTCTAAACAATTGATTGTTTAGAGCTTGAATTACCTTTCTATTGTAATATGATTTGATAAATATATTTGATATGCTTGACCTGCTTCATAAATACTAATTAGTAAAAGATAAATGAAAATCATTGGTTTTTGTGTTGTGTGGCTATAGTGGCACTGAAATATTAAGGATCAGATGATGACTTGCAAGGTCCAATTTGTGGCTTAAAAAAGCCAAAGTACCAACAATGATTCACAATTATTTAATTAAAAGTAATCTATTTCTATCATTTTTTTATTTTTTAACTCTACAGGCAATACACTATTTGGCGGTGTCAGGATTTCTGGATATTGACTAATTAACAGTTTCAACAAAATAACGCAGGCCAGCAGTTAATTGCTCTTAGGAAGGGTTTCAACAAAATAATGCGGGCCACAAGTTGTGGGATCAGTGATCAAATCATATCCTGGCATTAACAAACCTGTGTATTACAATTAATGAATGGAACATAAAATAATGCTCATTAATTAATTCCCTTCATCAAGCACCTCAATATGCACTTTAAAATAATTACTATTCTAAACTTAAATTTTATCCTAGAATAAGAAGGCCGTCATAAGAACTGTCATCTGCATTATGTCTAGCAGAGTCCAACATGGACTGGGCCACTGGGCCAAACACTCTGAGATAAAAGGCCCTGAGCCTATTGTATTAGAGTAGCTCTGATTAGTGTAACAATCATCTTGTAAACTAGAAGCCAACTGTTGGCTAGCTAGCCCTGGATAGTAGCCCAGGCAGATAGCTGAAAAGAGATTCAGCTGTGAGGCGTGTCTAGAACAAACACAGTAAGCCAAGGAAGTTTTCAAGCAAGCTTCCATAAAACCCACCCTGAAAAGGCTGGGCCGCCTGCTGTGTTGACCTAATGCTACTTAAGTCTCTTCCTAGTGTTGGGAGCTAACTTGGATAAAATGCAGGCAGGTGGGCCGCCTTAAAGCCAGTCCATTAGAATAAAAGACTGATGATTCTGTATTGACTTGATGATTGATCCAAGTCTTATTTCATTAATATGATCCTCTCTTAGGCTTATTAGTAGAGCAAAAGATGATACTGTTATCATACAGTATAAGTATCTATAGTAAAATATAGCAACAACCCATCAACTGTATCCAGAAGTAGGAAGAACTGTCTCAAACCCTTTGGGCTTTGAGCCCAGTCAGGATTGCTACTTTTGCAGAAAAAAAAGTATTCTGGACCACAGGTTATGCCAAAGTCACAGGTTCTCTGTACTTTCCTAATGTTAGAAGACTTAGAAAATCATCTAGTGGATGATAAAATACCACGGTCCGCAGATTTCTGACAGGTGGACTGTAATAAAAATTACATATCTCTATATCTAGAATAATTAATTTTAATTATATTTTTTACTAATTCTTGCATGTCTATAATACAATTCAACATCACATCATTATGTATAAATAATAATTCTTGAGCCCTAATAAAAACAAAATAAAATTAAATAAAACCTGGAGCACACATTTATCTGATTGGCTTGGAGGCAAGGGCTTTGGGGAGGAAGGTTCTGAGTGCTCATAGAAAGTGGCCACAACATTAGGTGGTATTGCAAATTGGCTAATCTCAAGAATATTGAAGAGATCCTTGGTGTCCTAAAGGAGGCCTTTCTTCACCTTATTTTTGATTCATCCAAAGACCTCCTCAATTTAATTCAGGAATGGGGAATATGGCAGGAGGAAGAGGAGTCTCATTGGGAAGTCAGCCTGGCAGTGGTTGGAGATTTGCTGTTTTTGTTGATAGGGGGACTCAGACACAACAAGATCCACTTTGTGGAGCCCAACATTATCCAACACAATAATGTTGGTTGTGCCGCTGTAATTAATCTGGATGTATTACTTCACAGCTTGGAGAAAATTGAGAAAAGTCCCGCTATTGTGGGAACCCTTGATCATCTGATATTGATCCAACCTGCGAGGACCCAGAAGCACAACCATGGAAAAAGTCTGGGAACAGACAGCTGCACAATGAGCTACGCCATCCTTGGACCCCTTCTTGACCCACCCATGCCTAGACCTGAGTGAGGAGGAAAACAAAAATTTGTTGATGTAAAAAAATTGGAAATTTCCAGTCTTCTTGAAAGCCACATAGGTCTTGGCATAAATGTGTTGATCCTCAATTGTTTTCTCACTGTTCCTATTGTACAGAAAAACTCTGAGGACTTTCCATGAGAAGCCCAAATTGACCATTGCTTGGATAACAAGGGTTTTAGAGACAGAAATCCTAAACTCTGTGGTCAACATTGATTGGACAGCAAGTGTGTCCAGGTGGCAATTCTTGGCTACCCACTTCTTGATTGCATTGATGTGCAAAAATTAAAGTAGTTTTGGCTGCTGCTTAGACTTGACAGATTTGGCAGTTTGTCCAGGTTTGCTGTACTTTTTGTTGATTTTGCCAATATATCTGGCTGTGACCCCTATTGGGACGCAATATCCCAAGCTGCCATCCCCCTATTTAAGCAGTTGAGGAGAGATTCACGCTCACTATCTGTCAACTGACGCTGGCCCTTGACAGGTACTGCAGCATCCTGGCTGGTAGGCTCAACACAGGGGATGGGGACCTTTATGTGGAAGGTGGGATCACACTTGGTTGTGCTGGCACTGTCAATAGTGGCATATAATACAGGCACAGATGGCTCTTCAGTGGTGGCCAATGGCTCACAGGACGTGTCAAAAACGCAGGGGCAGGAAGTGGCAATTCTTGGATCAAGATTGCAGGGCTGGGTGACAATTGGGTACACAGTGGAGGTGTAAGTAGCCTCAGTGTTCCCGGTAATCCTGGTGTAGGAGACTTTTGTGGCAGGCCTTGAGAGCAGCTTATGTCTTGGATTCAGGCTGGTTGATCAGGCTTGGGATGCGGGAGATGGTTGACTGGCAATGACACATTGAGAGGCCTGTGTGTTGGCATGACTCCCCTCAAGTTGGGTTCTGGGTCTGTTCTTGGACCCTCTGGGACGCCCTTGTGGCCAGGCTGCCCCACAGGCTAGTGCAGGAGCGGCTTGGGAATGCAATTGTCTGTCCAAAAAAATAAATAAAAAATATATTTCAGATTAAATATGTATTTATTTGGATTTATTGGTTTAGTTGTGATTAGTTATTTTCTCTTGATTTAGCCTTGAATAGTAACAGAATTTCTATATCTGTGATTTGAAGCGTATAATATTATCCACTTTCCAGGTTTGGATAATTTTAAAGTAAAATCACTTTTTATGTCTAAACATGGTTGTTGAGATTGAATTTTTATTTGATTTTATCCAGAGTGGAGCTTCTTGATTTGGGTTGGTGTTTCCTAGTGTGCTTACTGTATATTAAATTTGGATTCCAGTTCCTGCAATTATTATTTGAGTTTACTAGTGGCATTCAAAAGTGATTTGAAATTTGGCTCATGGATTTGACATTCCCGCAATTTCAAAAAACATAGTAAACTTAATGAAAATGGCTGATAGATTTGAACGCTTCAAATCTGATTCCAGTTAATTCATTTTTTCCATTGAAAATATGCAGTTCAACTTGAACTTTGCAAAGTGTCTACAAGTTCCTGCATTTTTTAAAAATCAAATAAAAATATAACAAAATCAATTTAATTAAAAAAGGCCATACCACAAAAGTGATTCAAAATTTGGACCAAGGATTTGACAATCCTGCATTTTTATGTTCAGGTTCTGAATTTACAGTATAAATAAACCCAACAAGGAAGAGTAGGCTTAACCCAAAATTCTAAGTTTTTCTCCTAATTAAGATTAGAGCTTCTTAATTTTAAACATTTTAAACTTAAAGCTTAAAATTTAGCTTTGAAATTACCTTTTTCTTTTTTCTTGAAAACTCAATCTTTGAAGTTTACTTAACTTTTAACTTTCAAATTAACAATTTATCTTTTTCTTAAAAAACTCAATCCTTGAAATTTGCTTAAATTTTTAACTTCAATTTTAAATTTACCTTTTTATTATACTTCAATCTTTTAAGAATCAATTTTGAAAAATTAAAATTTTATCTTTACATTTAACATTTAACATTTTTGTTATTCATATTTACTAATTTATTGAAATAACTTTGTTTTTTCATTGTAGAATTTATGCAGTCTATTTTTATTAAAAAATCAATTTTTTATTTAAAAAATAATGCAGGTAAGTTTTATTAATCTAGAGTAAATTTTGTTACCATGGAAATGGTAACTCAGCAAACTGATGCTTTATTTACAAATCTTTTAAATTTTAAAGAAATTTGTATAGAGTGATGACTTATTATTCTCACAGAGATTTCCCCAACATTGACATACCACTTGTAACCACTTGAAATTTAGTGAATAATTTCCTCTTATATTGTAATTTTAGGATTTTTACAAAATTAGTCTCCACATTTCACAAATTATAAACTTTTGGCAGTTTCCCTTAAGGTTTTACTGTAAACAGTGCCTACATTTTTATATCTTTTAAATTTAAATCTAGTAGCTCTAAACACCTTTATTTATAATCTTGTTCCATTTTAGGCAAGGCCTTACAGTTTGGCAATAAACTGGACCAGTAAAAAATTTAGTTATTCCACCTGCCCATTAGATTGTGGGTGGTACGGTGTGGTGACTACTTGTTCTAGGGAACCCTTCACAAAATATTTTTTCATGACATTGCCCAAAAGCTCTGATCCTACATCTGTGATGAGTTGCTTAGGTAAATCAAAACACACTATAATCTCCTCATCAACAAACTAGATGATGATGGTGCAAGTGTGGTTAGTGGTTTCAAGCTACAGGTCAATGTGTGAAGTAGTCAATGGTGGTGATGATATACTTCTTTCCAAAATTATCTTCATTTTGGGACCCCACAATTTTGAGAGCCCATTGATCAAAAGGTTTTATGGCCTTAATGGGTAACACTGACTTCAGTGGTGCAGGGTTGAACATATTCCTTTCATACTGCACATGCTTCTAGGAGATCTAGAATATCTTGGCATATATGCAGCCACCAGATCCTGTTATTCATGATTTAAAACAGTTTACAGCCTCAGACGTGTCTTATAGTACAGTGGTAGTATAGGATGATATCTCCCTGTTGTTTAGTGGGGATGTAGGGCATATTTTTATCTATATATGCTCAGCAACAGATGTTCCGAGTGTATGTGGTGAACTAGATTTCATTCTCCTTTAACTTCAAAATGATTGCTGAGGTGAGACCCTTGTAGTGGGTGGCCTCAGGAAAAAGGTAGAGAATGGGTCAGTCTGGGTCTAACCTGACATCCCCTGTGATAGACGCTACTACAGTCTGGGAAGGGCGTCACTGTGACAAGCTTGTTTTCAGGTTTTTACTCTATACAGAACTGGTGTAGGGATAGACATTTGACCCATCATTTCTGCCATTGGATCAGATATGACTGTGTGTTGAAGTATTGTAGGGACTTAGATTGGCAACCTTCATAATTAGCTCATACAGAATGGAACATCCTCCATATTGAAAATTCTCAAAATATTTTTCTTATTTTCAATATTAAAGACTATTTTTTCTTAATTAAATAATTGACACTGATAATAGAAGAAATTTTTGATTTTTATTTTGAGCTTTTAATTGAAATTATAAAAGATAAAGCAAATTATTTTTTGAAATTGTCAACATGGAGGATGTTCCATTCTATATGAGTTGATTCTGGAGATTGCCCTTAGGTCTGTGAGAACCCAGGATGGGAAGGTAGCACCTTCCAGGTAGCAGAACCACTTATTTACACAATGGACAATTACAGTTAAATAATTATTATGGATGGTGTAGTGCCGTTCTGTATTGGTGAGTTTTCTGAATTTGTATTTTCACAACATCTTCAGTTACTCCCTCTCAGGGAAGTAATTCCCCAAGTGACTCTTCAAATGATTCCCCAACTAATAATTAAGTTAGTGGTTGCCATGAATGCTTCTTTAAACATTCTTGACAACAATTTACCTTTGTTTAAAGTGGCAGAATTGTTTGCTCCTTTATTTTCTTCTGAGTCTTCTAAAGGGAATGGGTTAATAAGTAATATCTTCTCTATATTACCTTTTGTTTTAAAGCCAGAAATGGCTTCTCAGTCACTGTTGTCATCAACAAAATTCAAACCCAGGTCATCTTTTGACTTGGTTAATATAGATTTACCTAAATCAAATGTTAATTTAACTTCAAACCAATCATTACCTCTCAAAATGGTCTGTAGCTATCAATAATCACCAACAGTGATTTAAATTGTTCAGGACTTACGCCCGATGACGTTGGCAGTAATGATGAAGCAGGCAACATTCTGTGTCTGGTTTTAAGTTCTTTGGTGGCTTCTCCTTTTGGTGTGCAGTCAATTCCACCTCCTGAACCTCCAGTTTTCTGTGGGGTTGAACTCTTAGCAGCCAAAGCCTTGCCAGAGAATCAAATTTTTAGCTAAGGAAAAATAATACCTTGCTAATGAAGAGTTAAAAACTATAAGGAAAAAAGTTATAATCCCCAGTTTTGAATGTCCCAACTGCCAAATCTCCATTTTATCTCCATTTCATCTACAACTTGCCCAAACTCCTTTTCCTATATTATTTATGCTACCATGCTATAAAAAGCTGGTAAGCTCCATTTTAGTATTTGTTCAATCAATAAAGTCTACATTCACCCAAGTGATTACTTTGCTAATCTTTTATTTGACTTAAAACCTTCTGAATTTCCAAAACCATGAAATTACCCAAGACTCCTCTTAGGGAGTGACTTGGGTATAAATGGTTACTCTGGATAGTCCTGACTACGACGGTGTTTTCCAGCATTTCTATAGGTTCACACGCTGATTTGGGTACATTGCCAGAGTCTCAGTTCCTCAACAGCTCCTGGCGCCGTGTGATTCTGGGCGTCTGGTATACCGCAACTCCTCTCTCCAACAATCCACCTGTCTGGGAAGAAACCAAGGTTTATGGTTCCACCACCCATTTGAACAAGCCTCAAGTGTTCTGTACATTGGCTTCTGCATTCTTATTGTGTTATCTACGAGCGTATTTCTTCTTGGGACGTTTTAATCCCCTGTTAGGCAGGTACTGGCTTCTTGGAGAGTTATTCCATCTAGGAATTATCTCCTTGCCTGTGGGATCCCTGATGATGGGATTGAACCCCTCTGCCATCATTCACCACCTAGAGGGTTTACTTCCTAGTGGGTGGGTGCCTGACAGTGGTACTCTTATCATTTGCCCATTTATTATGGGGATCAAGATTTGAAGTCCTAAGCCAAACAATTACTTGGACAAGACCCATGACCACTGTGATGTACATGAACAGTATGTGGCTTCTCATAATACTATATAAAAATCTAAACTCATATCAAATAAAATATCATTCTCTTCTTGGTTTCCCCCTTTATTTTGTTTTATATACTTCCCAGAAGTATACACTTGACAATAGTAGCACAGGTAGGTTATCTACACCTACACAACTTAAATGAAAAATTCCTTAAAAGAAAAGAATCCATCATATGGCACTCCCCATAGTCTGGAGATGATACAAAGAAGGACAAAATGTCCCAGCAGGATTTGTTGTCTCAAACAACTTACTTTTACCAACCAATAGTACAACTTTCTCAGCACACAGGGAATCCTGAACCCACCTCCAATTCCCAAAAAGACCAAATAACCCAACATTGTATTTCAATGCCTACACTCAGCATAAATTGGAAAGTTCTCAGGAACTTGTTAATAAAATGCCAACCTCTGGATTCAAAGCACACAAAATAAGTTTAAAAAAGTATGCTATCCTTGCAAACTCTGGGCCAGTGAAATTGCTCTATGTGTTACTGGGGCGCCTCACACTTTGTAAGCAAATGGTTTGACCAACACCCTGGTCACAACAAAGACTGGGACATGTTCAAAGCCACCTTTAATTGAGAAATTTTCCATAAAAGACTCCAATGTGGTGATCATGATAGAACTCAGAACCTTAAAAATGACAGGAACCATTGAGTAGTACATTGCAGCATATGAGGACATATGTGATTGAGCTCCCAACACCATCACTTATGATGAGTCTGGAGCACAACTGGACTTCTACAATAGCCTCCCCACATACATCAGACGTCATTTTGACAAATGTTGTTGCAAGAACCTCCAAGATGTATTTTTGGAAGGGAAAAAAGCTGCACAAAAATCTGACAACTTACTTGTAACCAAGAAGCAAAAAGATAGTCCCACAGCAAAGAAAGACTCTCAACCCAAAAGGCAAAACAACCAAGCTAATAATCCTCATACTTGAGGCAGAAACTGTACAACTCAGGTCAACCAGATAAGTGCCAATAACACAACTGAAGAGGGAAGAGCTCAGGAAAGTGCTTAGGCAAGTTTCCCTGCCCCACTTTGCAAGACTTGTACAGGGACCAAGATATGGACTCAATTACCATGATCCAAGTACCCTCCAGCAATCCTATACTGTTTGAAGACCGAAATGGAAATAAACCCCTCTCTTACTCTTTCCACTTTTGAAGATATTGGGGCACAGCACTATTACTACACTGGAGCCAACTAATCCCTAGTCAATGAAAGATTTACCAACCTCATGAAACTACCCACAGTTTAAAGTAATGTCAAGAGAGTTATCAGGGCAGACAACATGAGCACACCAGTCACTAAAGAGGAAAACCCTTCTGCGCCTAAATAGAAGATGTACAGACTATGCTTAAGACCCAATCATATCAATCCTCAAGTACAATGTTGTACTTGGCCTGGACTGAATGAGAAAGACCAAACCTCATATCAACTGGAATAGCGCTACCCTTATCATACAATGAAGATAGATGCACCATCATGTGTATCCAACACATCTTGACACTCTTATGAGAGACCATGTATTCAAGAAAATTATGGAGACAGAAGAAGAAAAAGACCCTATCAAGATCAATTGGAACACCTGCACATATGATATTATCCACTTTGAAAATGTAGAGACATCACACAAACAAGACTCAATCCAACAACAGCTAGTCCTAAAATTTCCTTCAGTTTTCCAAGAAACATTACCAGGGCTACCTCCTGACTGGGGAATCCAGCATGATATCAAACTCAAAGGGAGTGTAAAAAAGGCATACCATATCTGCCGCCTAACACCACAATAAGACAATGCATTAAAAGCCTATCTGGAAAAATCCCTAGAAAAAGGACTCAATTAATCATTCAAATCCCCTTTTGGCGTAAAGGGTCTTTTTCTGTAGCAAAAAAAGATGAATGACTCTGCCTGGTCACAGAATACAGGGCTCTCAACAAGGTCACAATTAAGAACAGGTTTTATGTCCCTTATTTATGACCTCTTTGACACCCTGGAGGGTCAAAGTTTTTCACAAAAATCAATTTAACAGCAGAATACCATCAAATCTGCATTAAGCCAGAAGACATACCTAAAGCAGTATTCAGACTAAGTATGGCTTGTTTGAATGTGTTATTATCAACTTTGGTATAAAAAATACCCCAAGTACCTTTGTGACCTTTATGAATGAAGTATTTAAAGATTACATTGGAAAAAGGGCTATTTTCTACCTTGAAAACATAATAATATACATCCCTACTAAGTAACAACATTGAAAATATGTCCACCTGGTCTTCTGTACCCTTCAAGATAATCAACTCATGGCTAAAACCTAGAAATACAACTTTTTTAACTAAGCTTCTATTATTAGGCCATATTATCACCAAGGACAAAGTGAACCCAGACCCAGAGAAAATAAGAGCCATAATTGATATGCTGGCACCGCAAAATAAAAGCAAACTTTGTACATTCTTGGGCATGGTTGCCTATTTCAGTAGGTTTATCCCTGACTGGGACGCCTTGGTTGCTCCTTTATCTACAATCACTGGCAAGACAATAAAATTTATATGGACGCCATTGAGAGACCAACACTTCTGAAAATTTAAAGAATGAATAGTCACTACTCTAATTTTACAATATCTCAATAATAAACAAATGTACAAACTAGAAACTGATACCTCTGATTAATCACCAGAAGGAGTACTCCAAATTTAAACTGCAGAAAAAGACTTCCTTTCTGTAGCACATGAGTCAAGAAAGCTATCTGATGGTGAGAAAAGATACCCAATACATGACAAGGAACTGATGGGTATTGTTCACTGTCTATTGAAGTGGTTACACTATCTGGAAGGTGCACAGGTATATAAAGTGCTAACTAATCACAAGTCATTGATATTCTTCAAAACACAACAACACATATTTAGATAACAAGATGAATGTATGAGCCTCATACAAAGGTACCCCATGATAACTGAATAAAAACCAGACAAGAAAATTATTAATGAATATGCCCTGTCAAGGCTATACTGTAAAAATTTCTTATATACTGATGGAGACCCCATTTGGCCCATTTTAATAATGGTGAATCTTCAAAAAGGCTTTATACTTGATATTACATGGGACATCCAAAAGAAATTCCCTAAGAACAAACATCTGCTCAAAAACGTGTATGGAACTCTACACCACATATTACCAAGCAGCAACACTGTACCATACATCCCATCAACACAAAATATTGACACAATCCTTTGATACCACAGAGATTTTTGGGTACATCTTTAGAAGAAACCTACATGAATTGCTCAAAAAACGCTACTGATGGCCCAATATGCTGTACAACATCAGAGAAGTGCTGGATCAATGTGAAGCGTATGAGAAATAGGCCCACTTCAAGGTACCCCCAATTCAGTAGTATCAGTGTCAATCACACAGCCCTTTAAAGTGTGGTCACTGGATATTGTGAGACCAATGTCCAGCAATAAAAAGCAAAAAGTACATTATCACAGCTATTGACTATTCAACTAGGTGGCCTGTAGCACAAGCTACAAAAGAGCATACAGGCAATGATATAAGACAATAAATTGGCAAAGAAATCATAGCTAAGTTTGGGATACCTGAACTCCTAATCACAGACAGAGGAACCAAACTTAAGGTTACTGACACCAAAATCTCCCTTTCAAAAACAGAATAAAGTACATCATTGCCAGCCCCTATCACCCATAAGCAAACAGATTAGTTGAAAGACTGAATGGTTTTCTTGTGGGGGTTCTCAGCAAGTTATCTGCCAACAAGAAAAAAGACTGGGTTGACATGCTTCCAACAGCACTTATGGTGTGCAGGACACAAGTTAACTGTAATACAGCAAAAGCCCATATGAACTTGTCTATGGGCATAAGCCTGCCATTTTTAGCACTACCTCAGGACCATAATTACCTCTGCCCAAGAAATAGCCAGACAACAGTGATTCTGACCTACAGTATGCCAGGAAGGACCAAGAGGACAAGGAAAAAGAAATGGTTGAGAGGGAAGCAATCCCAATACTATAGGAATGCTTCCAAGTTGGGGACAATATCTGGGTTGTTAATAATGATATGCACAAATTGGACCCAGGTTTCTGAAGACCAGGCATTGCAATTGAAGTCAAACCAAACAACACCTACCTCATCAAGGGAATAGGCGCTTGTACAGAACTCAAGTGCATACATCATGACTGCCTCTGCCTATTCAAAGAAAGAACAGCATAACATAATTCCTTCTTTTGTATGGTTATTGATTTAACTAGCCTTTACTGTAACCAAGATTGATCCTTTAGGCTCACTGAGCAAGAGAGCAACTAGCAATCTCTCTGGATGAAAGAGAGGGACCAATCAACTGAGTTGTATCATCAGGCCATATTAACTATGATCAGCCAATCTAATGGTAATGTTGGCAACTGTCAGAATTAACTCATTCTGCAAGTTGACTTACTATATGTTGACAATCAGAATTAAAATCACTGTAATGTCAACAGCATTGAAAAGTCAGAATTAAGTTTCTACTCAGGCAGACTACTAAATGTCAACACTTTTTTAATAAGCAGAAACCTGTTTCCTGAACATTTTACTTAATGAAATTAAGCTTCAAAATACTTTTTAGGGTAATGTGACTACATAGTTTTTAAAAAGTCCATAAAAGATTATACATGACAATTAACAAGTTCATAAAAATACACTTCAAAAATAATTCACTATGAAGTTAGCTATCTTTATTATAATAATTTTTTCCCGCTTATAAAAAAAATCCAATACACAAAAAGATACTACATAAAATTTTTACATATTGCAGGAAAATATAATAATCTGAAACAGTAATATAAAGTTTTTTCTATATTAAAAACTACAGAAAACATATAATTTACTAGTAAAATACCAATAAAGGTCATGTAATACAGTCTAAAGCATCAAACTATCAATAGAAAATCAATGATTTTATAAAAACAGTACCATAAATTATTAATGAGTTATTTAGAATAACAATTTATTTAAAAATATTATACTTAATATATAAGAACTATATAAAAATTAGGCAATACTCAATAAATTTAATTGAAAGCTAGACTGTGATCACCTGGTTGCCATTAAAAACTATGGAAATTTTCTTGATGTATTCCCTAATATCTGAAAGATTATATTTAGCCTTGGCAACGTCCTTAATCTTCTCTTGATATTGTTTCTCTTTGGTGGTTCTCTTCTTCTTGGATGGGTGATTCTCAATATCTCTGATGGATGCAACAGACTTCCCCTGTTGGACTTTGAGGTGCTTGTAGAAGGTGTTGTATCTGGGCTTGATTCTAAAGGAGGACTTGATATGCTTATACCAGCCCTACAAAGATGAAGTAGTTTTCAACTCATCCTTAAGAACTTCCTGGTAACAGTTCCAGATGGATTTGGCTCTGGGCTTGCTCTGGTGCTTAATGACCTTACGTCCAATCTACTGTGGTTCATAATATTTGATGAAAGGGTAAAAGGAATCCTAATGTTTCTTGGCATATGGATCCTGGCATAGGAGGTCAAAGCTTGTCTAGTATGCTCTGGCATTACAAAGGCTAGTGCTACAAAATGCTGAATTAAGAACTTGCACTTTCCTGATGTATCTAGACGGTGGAGTTTGCTGAGCTCAGGTAGACCCTTTAGTTGCCTGTTGACAGCCTGTCAATAATGGAAAAAACACCCCTGGACCTCTCCATCAAAGGTATTACAAAAGTCTTATATTTGGCAGTTTCATAGTCCATGATTATAGTTTAGGAGCCAAGTGCTTTATCATGAGCTTCTTGTTCTGCAGCAAAATTGGCTTTATCCTTTTTATCATCATCTGGATTGGCTCTAGTGCTATGGCTAGGGGGACTCTTTTTATTACTAGTATAGGGCTTTGATACCCTCCTGAAGGATTTTAAAGGCCCTTGTGTAGATCTCTTCTGTTGCCTCAGGAAGTAGAAAGTAGGCAAATGGGAGCACTTTGCCTTCAATAAAGTAATGTACAGCCCATAGTTGGTAAAAAAGGTGGGGGCAAACTGAAAAGGTACTGTCACATAACCAGGTCTCTGAATCTCTTAACTGCTACAGGTTCTGTTGTGTAGCATAGCAAATAATTCTTGCCTCTGCTATAGGCCCATTATCATTGAACATCTTCAGCTCATCTGTCAAGACTAACTCTCCTTGGACCATGGCAAATTTCTTATGGGAGAATAGATCAAGGCGTTTGTGTCAGGATTGACAATTCTTCCTCTCTAGAAACCCAGGCCTGGGAGCAGGAATCAAACCCCAAACCTGGATTCCTTTGGGCCGCTGGGCCTGTGGACTGCGGGACTGCCTGCCTGCATTTTATGGGATTGAGCTCCCACAAGCTGACACCAAGCGTATTAGCCCATGCAGTAAAAAGAAATAATTCAAAGAAATAATCACCCCAAATGGAGGATTAATCACAGCGCCTAATAGAGGCACTGGTTTGGCAACTATTAGCTTTATAAACTTGAAGTCTACACTAGCAACCAATCAAGAGCCAACCCAGGAAAAAGAGACACAGGCCTGCAACCCAATTCCATGACCTCAACACTAAAGCTAGATGATCAGGCAGCCAAATTAAGATTTCTGACCAATGAAAGAACTCCTGGGCCAAGTGCCATTTTGCTGCCTTTGAACCCAAGCACCCAGTTCCCCCGGCCCTGGCCTTCCCAATGCCCTGATGAACCTCTTATGGAAAATACTAAGTTTGGAGGCAGGATGCTTTATAGACCCAAGGACCCCGCGCTCCAAACTTATTGCCATTTTTGAATAAAGGTTATGTTAATCTGGCTCATACAGCTACTGCCTTATTTTTTATTTGCCATCTACCAATTCAGTTCAAGATCTCACAGCCCTCCTGCCCCACCACCCACAGTTTTCTGTCCTCCAGTAGTACTCTTTGGACCCGTCCACTTTACCAACTACCCTCTGGAGTCTGAATACAAAGAATACACCCCAGAAAAGATACTCAAACTCAATCCCCTGGCCCGCATACAATCTGCAGTTAGATACAACCACCAAGGCCTGTGGATATTTTCAACACCCAAGTTGTTTTGAGCTGTTGTGAAGTGATTGGTTATAAACTAGCCATCACTATATTTACACATTAATCCATTAATCTTGGTGAACCAAAGGGCAATGGTACTCTTGCCCTGGATGATAATTAGTCCAAATGATCAACTAGGTAGTACTCCAAGTTCATATTAACTGACAATCATCCAATTATTAGTTTGATATTGGGCTAAGCAATAGAGGGAATTGGGCTGTAACCAGAGGATCCTGGCATTCTATTGACTCTCATTAATCCCCTCCTTTACAAAATAACTCTCTCCTTGATTGATTAAATAAAGATTGAATTACATAAACTTATACTTATTATACATATTAGACTGAAAGATTTATCTTAGCTTAATCTTTAGTAGCACATAAGGTTGTAGTTGAGTTAAGCGTTAGTAGTTATCAACCAACCAATAGCTGAAATTACAACATTTGCTGCTCACTATAGCATGCACATGTTCAATGGTACTTGCCGCCCTGCTGGGGACTTGTCTTTTGTGCAGGGAGGTGATGGAGATAATCTTCTCCATGCCTTCCCTTGTCACCTCCAGGACCACTCTGATGGGCTTTCCTCAGAGATCAATTGCCTTTCTAGAACAAGGGATGGTCTGCCTAATGAATTTGTGGCTTTTGGTCAGTTCATGACTGACGTACAGCACCCCTGTCAAATAAAGGATCAGTCTTCTTTACACCTCAATGTCCCAGTGCCACTTGAGGTAGACAGAAACACAGAGCCAACCCAGCAACAGCTGGAGCAAGCCATTAGCAGGATGGACCTGGGTGCGTATCAAAATGGGGAAGCCCACAAGAAACTTGCTATACTACCATCCTATGACACTACATCCAAAGAGAAATTCCACAATTTCACAGGAATAACTCCTAATCAGCTTCAATTACAGATGAAAACAATTGAAAAAGCCAAGGAATATATCCATAGTTTTGCACATCCTGCCATTTTCCACAACCGGACTCACTTGGGTTATCAACTGTCCCTGATCTTGCATCAAAGAAATTTTATAAACAATTAGCAGGCCTTCCTCTGTTGCCTGTATGACAAACTCACAAACTCTATGGCCAATATCAGTCACCAACTGAACAGCTTGGCAATCCACCAAAACTTCACTGCAAATTGGTTGACACAGCTGGAGGAACACCTGACAAACTATGTTGTTACAATGGTTGGGACCATTCTTGAACACAAAGGGTTGGATAACAATTGGCTAGGCACAGTAACTCACCACGTAAAAGGGGAAGAAGCCACCTTTTGCTACCTATGTAGCAAGGTCAAGTTGCTCTGCTTCTCTGTAAGAATGATCAAGGATGGGGTTGCATTGGAAGGCAATGTGGAAGCTACTACCATTATCCAACAAGACATGGAGGAGCTATCCAAACACATGAGTGAGATTGACAAGGGCCTCCACTAATCCCTCTCTGACTGCAACCATTTTAACGTGGAATTTCCTAAACTTGCAAAAATGATTGACCACAACCACAACCACAACCACACAGAAAAAATCATGATAATCTGGAAAGATTAAGTGATAGTCATCAGGCTATGCAAGAAAAGAACGTTGTGTTGTTTGGAAACCAGGAATCACATATGGAGCAGCTTGAGGATAGACTACACATAACAAATTGCACAGTAAAAGACCTGTCCCAATAATTACTCTCACAACGTAGCAATATTCTGCATCTACAAGGACAAATAGAGCAACTACTTCAGGTGTATTCCAAACAGATTGTGCCTGACCCTAGACTATAAGTGACTACAAGAAGAAGTCAAAGCGTCTTGTCCACTGCCAGCCAGGCAATGTCAGAGGACTGTTGCTCCTTCCATAGCTATGAGAGCAATGAAGATAATATATGCCATACAATGAGGAAAGTCTATGTTGCAGAAACAGTTCTGGATAGTAGCAAATCATCTCTTCCTGGTGCTGCTGCCTCAACTTCCAGGACTAGCAACAATGCTAGAGATGCAGCTTCTGAAGCGCAATTCCGTGCCTCAAACCAGATAAATACCTCACCTCCTCCTAGAAGAAGCTATAATTTTAGCACTTTTTCTGTGATCCAGAGCTTCAAGCCAACAAATTTGCCAAAATTTGACAAAAAGGCCAATGTCTACATGTTTCTCTGGCTATACAATAACTCTATGTATGATGCAGACAATGTCATGAAGAATGCAGCCATTTTTAATTGCTTGGATTCTGAAACCCAAACAATAATAATGCCAAGACTTCTGGAACAAGGCTGGTCTTACAAGAATGTATATAGGGCTCTTATTGCAGAGTTTGGCAGCAAAGAGGCTCTATTTTGCAAAAAAATGGAGTTCACAGAAGAAAAGATAAAGAAGGGGAAAGCCTAATGGGTTTCTCAGAGCGCTTCTATTTGGAAGCACAGACCCTAGTCTCCATGGGAGCCGTCACTTTTGTTGATGTAAAAGGAGCGCTGCTTAACTACGTACACCCCAATAGGGAGCTTTCTATTGCTCTCAAATCTGGAATATATGGTGCAAAAATGGTCCCTGGACTCATGCACCACTTGGGATTTTTTAAGGAACAGTTTGAAGTTCCCTTTCCTGACCATAAGAAAGCCACTTTGTCCTATTTGACAGATTCCAAGGGCAAGACATGGGATATGGACTCTCCAAAGAAACCAACAATTGTAGCCACTCCCCCAGTTATCAACATGGTAAACAACTGCACATGCTACAAGTGTGGACAATTAGGACATCTTTCTTGAGACTGCAGGCAACCCTAGGCAAATGTTTGCCACCTGAACCAGGAAGACAACGTGGTAGACAAGCTAGATGACAAGGAAGAAGACAAGGACAGAGAAGAAGATGGCAAGGAGTCAAAAAACTGCTAAGCAGTCAGGTTGAGGAGAAAAGCCTGACTCCTAGTAGTACCCTACCCTCTCCACCTATTGACCCAGACCCCAACATTCCTGATTGCAGTGTTGGCCTGCTGGACCAAGAAGCCTTCCCCAAGAGATACTTGCCTGATAAAGAAGAAATAAACAAAGACTTTTACTTAGAGTTTTAGCTGTCAACACAGTCACAAGGAAGCAAGCAATCTGTACGGAAAGTATACCTTCCAAAGAAGCTGTTGACATCATCTCTATAACCTATGCTGAACAACTTTCCATACCTTACACTGAGATCACCCATGAAAGCAACAGTGTTAAAAAGTTGTCTCAACTATTGAAGTCAGTACAAGTCTCCACTAATCTGGACACTTTAAAATTCCTGAAGCCTGATCTAACAACTGTGCTAGAGTTGTTTCTTGAACAGTTTAAGGGTTTAGATATTCACAAGGTTACCAAAATTGCCTCTCCTCCTTATGGGGAACAACAAAACTGCACATACATTGAACTGGTGGTTCATAAGCTCTGAGTAAGAGCAATTCTGGACTTTGGAGCTCTGGGGAGCATTGTATTAACTAGACTAGTCAAGAAGCTGAATCTTGCTCCTGACCTATATTATAATGAGGAATTTGGTACTGCAGAATCCAACAAAACAAAGGCGTTGGGAGCCTGTTCATCTTTATCACTTTGTTTTGGTAAATTGGTGGTAACAGCCCCAGCAATAGTGTTGCACAATGAAAGCTACAATATCTTGATTGGAAAAAGCTTCATGGCAACCTATGGGACTATCATCAACTATTAGGATAGTACTTTCAGCATTAAAGGTCACTCAGTACCAATGTTTTATCACAGTAATGAACCAAAAGATCTTCCTACAAAAAAACCATTATATTAACATGGAATATGCTGATGGAGATATGCCAGTAGTGTACACCTTGCGTCAGTGCAAAATCAAGCTTCTACCTCTGGACACTAAAGAGTACAAAGGGATACAATTATATTCTTCTAGTGAATTCTTCATCTCAACTGATTCTCAACTTATACATAATACAGGTCTAAGCCTCAGCTTCCCTAAAGGTATGCAGGGTGAAGTATCTAGACTCCATAATGGTTTGCAACTGGAACCTTGGATCCTACCTGGGATTGTTGTGTCATCATTGGGAGAGATTCTGGTACTCTTGGGGAACCTTTCTATAGAATCACTGAAGGTAAAGAAACACCAGCTTCTGGGCTATATAAAGTTGGAAGAGAACTATAGCCTTATGGATGTCACTCCCTTTGGTGAGTTCAGGGAATTTGTGCTGCCATGCAACCAACCAAGTGTTTTTTTGCTTATTCCGCGCAAATCTTTAAATGAACTAACAGAAGACCAGAAGGACCAAGCTATTTGACTCTTTGAGAAATATAAGGACGTCTTTGCAGAAAATGACCAAGACCTAGGTAAAGCTCTTGGAGTTAAACATGTTTTGGATACACAAGGAACTGCTCCTATACACTCTAGGCTGATAAGACGCAGCCTGGCCAACCAAGCCATTGTTAACAAAGAGCTACAGAAGTTACTTGCATCTGGACTTTTAGTTCCCAGAAAGAGTCCTTGGTCCTCATCACTTTTGATTGTAAAGAAAAAGGAAAGGTCAATTTCTGTAGTAATGGACTACTGCAAATTAAACTCTGTCACAAAAAAGGATTCTTATCCATTGCCCCGCATTGATGACACATTGGACAAGCTGGGTGGCGCAAAGTACTTCAGCACAATGGATCTGATCAGTGGGTACTGGCAGATTGACCTTCCAGCAGCAGACCAGGAAAAGTGTGCCATCATTACAGAGCAAGAACTTTTTCAGCCTACTAGGATGCCATAAGGACTTGCAAATGCTCCTACAACTTTCCAACAAGCCATGGACTCTGTGATGGGAGACCTCAAGTTGACTTGTGTTCTAGTTTACCTTGACAACATAAATGTCTTTTCACAAACTTTTGGTTAACACCTGGACCATTTAGAGGCTGTGTTTTAACGTCTTATTGCTGCCAATCTCAAGCTAAAACCAAGGAAGTGTAACTTTTTTAAAGAACATTTGGAATTCCTTGGTTATATCATCAGCAAAGAGAGTTTACAGCCTGTTCCTGCTAAGGTCAAAGCTATTACACACATGAAAACGCCTTCCAATAAGAGAGATGTCCAGGTGTTTTTAGGAATGATTGGTTACTATAGACGTTTTACATCAAACTTTGCAGGTCTAGGAGGACCACTATTCCACTTGTTGAAAAACAACGTTGAGTTCTCATGGACAGAAGGATGCCAGAAAGCCTTTGAGGACTTGAAGGCCACCCTAGTGACAGAGCCAGTACTCCCATATCCTAATTTTGAGCGCCCCTTCATTGTACACACAGATGCCAGTTTGACAGCAATTGGTGCTGTTCTTTCTCAGCTGGATGACAATGATCAAGACCATCCTGTAGGTTATTGTTCCTTCATACTCATTAGTCACAAAAGGAATTACAGGGTCACTGATAGAGAATCCCTAGCAGTCATTTATGCCTGTAAACAAACCAGAGCGTACCTTTGGAGTACACTTTATGATGATAACTGATCATGCCTCACTTGAATGGTTGAAAACCCTTAAGGATCCTGAAGGACGCCTGGCACAATGGGCTATCAAGCTACAAGCTTATGACTACAAAATAATCCATTGCACAGGAGTTATGCATCAGAACGCAGATTGCCTTTTGCGCCTTCCTATCATAGCCTTGTTTTCATCAGCAGCAGACAAACTTTACAACAAACTGATGCTGAAACCTTCTATGTGGGGGGAGGAGCCGCTTTAGATCCAGAAAATTCTAAAGTCTCTTGCAGTGGACACCTGTGTCAAGGTAATCAGCTTTTTATGTTGTATAAAGGGAAGTGGTTACCATACATCCGCCCATTGTACTGTAGGCCATGGTAGTATCCATAAAACCCTCAACCTTCTATAGAAGCATTGCTACTGGAAAGGTATGCATTCAGATGTAGCAGAAACTCTGACTGCTTGTCATGACTTTACAATAGAGCAACCAAAGGTCTTGCGCTACCAGCGCCAGCTAATTTGACCTAATTTTGTGTTTCATACTGTTGCTATAGATGTAGTAAGTCCCATTCCACTGACTGCTATAAAGAACAGGTTCATAATTGTAGCAGTGGATCATCTTACAAAATGGGTAGAAACAAAAGCAATCCTTAACCAGTTGGCACTTACCACAGCCAAATTTATTCTAGAGAACATACTCTATAAACATGGCTGCCCACAAACATTGCTAACAGATGATGGGGAAAACTTCACAGGATACATGATACCCAGACTGAACAAACTTATGGGTTTTTGTGGTACCCTGTCAACACCATATCATCCCCAAACAAATGGAATGGTAGAGAGAACAAATGGAAGTCTTGTACAGATCTTAAGGAAGCTTAGCCATCAGCACAAAAAAGAATGTGATACATATCTTCCAGCAGCTACCTTTGTGTACAGCATATGATTCTACAGGGCTACAAGAAAAAGCCCCTTCCAGCTTCTTTATGGTCAACAGCCAAGTCTCCTGCCACATCTCTACAGTCTAGTTAAAACCAATGATCCCCTCACCCCAACGCTTATTTGAAGAGACTAGCACAGACACTAATCAAGTTACAGTCTGAGGTGTAATCTATCAATTTAGCAACAAAGGAGTAAGATATGGATTGTTTGGTCAAAACCCAGCCTGCCCTCCCTGCATACAAAATAGGAAGCTTGGTATACTTCTAAAGCAACCAAGGGTACAGTTGCAAAAGTAAATTTGCCTTGCTATGGCAAGGACCAGTCAAGGTAGTCCAGAAAGTGGGAGTGAATAGTTACACTCTCAAGGATTTGAAAACAGGCCAACTGATCACTCAAGTCTATGTGCAGTACATGTGCAAGGCTCTTAGTGATCAATAATAAACCCCTTTATGGATAACAATTCAGAAAAAGAAAAACCTAATGAAAATAGTCCATGGGTTGTTATCCTTTTTGTACCAAGAAGAGATAAAGCTTATAGTAAGAAGGATTAGTGTGGTTCACGCAATTGGTTCTTTATTGAGAGACTATTGTCTCTAAACCCAGGCGCAGCTGGATAAGGACTTTGGCAATGTCTGTGTATATTATCCAGACATTAGGTAGCCAACATAATGCAAATGGAAGGAAAAGATAATCATTGACGGGAAGGAAATTGACACGGTTCATGCCAATGGAGTAAGGAAAAGAAAGACCAAGCAAGATGCATTACCAGAGAAGACTTTCTTACTGGGCATATTTCTCAGGTTTTTTGCCTCCTACTGATTACATGACTCCCAACAGCCATTCAATATATTCAGGCATGTGGTGCAGTCTCTGATGATAAATGACCTTGGAGCTGCTGAGCACCAAGTTCCCTACCAATACCATGGATTGTCTACTTCCCGCGCAATTATAACTAAAGAGTTCCAAGATAGTACTCATAGCATTTTGCAATCAATATTTGTGACTGTATGAACCATGCCACAAGGGCACCTGCTAACTGCGGATCAAATATCAGACCACACTGCAAAAACCAGCTCCATAAGTTTGAGAGCACAAGAGATTTGAATGTCTGTCAAGTATACCCCATCAAAGGAGAAGTCCTGTAGGCACAACTGAGCATACTTAACAGCTTTGCCCTAGGAATTTGCTAATGAATGTTATTTCCAACTTTGAGTCTTTTTGTGGAGATAATATAGGGATTTTCCAGAGCTAGCATAAGGGTGGACCACATAACTACTGGGCCACAGAATTATAGGAAGGGAATCATCTCTCAACAAAGATAGGCAACCATTTTGATGCAGGAACCTTGGCTATCTTCTTGCATCACTATTGAAGTAGATCTTGCCTCACCTTTGCTTAAATTTTGAAGAAGATTGGTTAAGCTTGGCGCAGGCTTGTTAGTCTTATTAGTTTGAGTAGTTGTAGTAGATTTACTTGTGGTATTACGGCTTCTCTTCTTGGAAATTGTGGAAATCTGGCTAGATGTAGGCATACCAGAGTCTTGCACTACTGACTAACTTAAAGATGTAATCAGTTTATAGGAGAAATTACTGGACAAGCTATAAAAAGCTGCGTCTATTTTGCCACCTAGGATTTGGTGAATTCAGCGTCTTCTGAGACTAGTAGGGGTGAGTATACACATATGTTCTCAACTGGAATTTTGATATTCCCCTTTGGGTATTGTTGATTCTCTGTTATGGAACATTGGTGTATTGTACAACTGGCTTTCTGTTCCTTTTTGGGCAATTTACCATACTGAAGGAAGTTAAAAGACTTTCACAGTAACGTCTAGTTTAGTGGGGGAAATGTTGTGAAGTGATTGGTTATAAACTAGCCATCACTATATTCACACATTAATCCATTAAGCTTGGTGAACCAAAGGGCAATGGTATGCTTGCCCTGGATGATAATTAATCCAAAGAATCAACTAGGTTGTACTCTGAGTTCATATTAATTGACAATCATCCAATCATTAGTTTGATATTGGGCTAAGCAATAGAGGGAATTGGGCTGTAACCAGAGGATCCTGGCATTCTATTGACTCTCATTAATCCCCTCCTTTACTATATAACTCTCTCCTTGATTGATTAAATAAAGATTGAATTACATAAACTTATACTTATTATACACATCAGGCTGAAAGATTTATCTTAGCTTAATCTTTAGTAACGCATAAGGTTGTAGTTGAGTTAAGTGTTAGTATTTATCAACCAAACAATAGCTGAAATTACAACAAGAGGGAAATTCAACTATCTCCCTGCCTACAATCTATCCATGGAACCACCGGTGATCCCAAAAACCATGCCTGCTTCCGCTCCCAACCTCCCAACCAACCATCCTGGCAAGCTGTTTGAGATTGTATACACATCCTCACAGGGGTGATTGACACTATAATCCCAGCTGCCAAACCGTGGTCTTGGGTGGGGAAGTCTGCCTCATACCTTTTAAAGTTAGCTCCCCTCTTGTGGTGGGCATTGCCCGCAAAAAACCCAGCCTAGTTACCCCTGAAAACAACAGGCCAGCTGCCCAAGACTGGATCCCTGACAGTTTGTCACATATGTACTTTACTAACTGGTTGCGGTCAGGGATAATCTTCATATTCTCATTAGTTAGTTGTGTGGTTACCTTAACCGCCAGATCAGAAGCCTTAACGTCTTTGGAGACTGGAATCATTTTTAAGGTACCACTTTAGAGACTTTTTTAATAAGATTGATTAGAGCATTGCATATGTGCTCTCCTTTTTCACTAGTGACTTTATCCCATCCTTCTGTGTTGATCCTGGCAGCACAGCTTCTATATTCACACACATCTTTCTTGCTTCTTTCTGCTCTCTTCTGATTGTTGCAATTGAAAACATAGCCATCACAGACTAAACTTGCACCTAATTTGACAGACATTAGAGGGGAACCTGAGGGAACTTATTTGGGAGCTTAAACTCTCTGTTTTCATATAATGGAACCTTAGAGGATTCCATGGGCCAATCAGTGCTTGATGATAGTCAGACAGGTAATCATCAGGATCTTCTTTATTGATACTTGATGATGAGGATGGAGGTGCAGATTCCTTGGGTGGTGGAGGGAAATTATCTTGGGTTGAATTCTTGCGCTTCTTGGACTGGGATGAGCTTGATTCCTTTGATCTTGATTCATCTTGGCTTGACCAAGGTTCTGGACTCTTGGGTATCTTCTTTCTTCCTTGCTTGTTTAGTGGAACCGCATCTCCTTCTGATTAGTACCATCTTGGAGAAGAAGAGAGGTCAGGGGAGGGCTCTTTGCTTTCAGGGTCTGGGGTCTTCTCTTTTGTCTTCTTTTTATTTGAGACTCTTATGCTGATTTTTTCTTGGGGTAGGGACTTTGGGTCTTTCCAGAGGCTTTGGGTACTTTCTTGGTTGACTTGGGGTTCTTTTGTGGCTTCTTGGAAGATTTATCCTACAACAATTAGATTAGAGTTCATAAAGTAAGAATAATAATGTGAAACATGAATAAAATTAAATAACAATAACTTGTTTTAAATTTTATTATTAAGTAAATAGTTTATAAAAGTATGGAAAGTAATTTTAGAGCTGGTTTATTAGTAAAGAATAGAAAAAAACCATGTTTAAATAAAAATTCAACATTCTGGTAGTCACAATAGTCAAAAATATTTAATTTGGTTTTTCAGCATAGAAAACGCTTTAATTTTGACTTTTGGCATACTGACAGTCAGCATTAAACTAGAAAAACACTATGTAAATCAATTATAAAGCTTAGTTAATATTTTTCAGAGTTGGTTTTTTAAGGCCAAACTTGATTATTTTTAAATGTAAAATATTTAAAGATTTGCATATATAACTTATAAAAACTAAATCATAGGAATTGTAGAGGGAAGTATAAAGTACATCACTGGGTACTTTGGCCTGAATTATCATGCCATTGTATATGTGCTTTTTGATAAGCAGAAGTGTTTTACTAATAAATCAGTTAAAGTGTCAACATTCAGGCAGTCAGTGTTCTTTTTATAGTAACTCTCCTATTAATCTCACTTAAATCATGTCATTTTGTTTGCTTAGCTGAACCCCTTTGTTTCAATTTAGATGACACGTCAATTTGACACAAAGTTGACAATATAAATGCATATATAAATTATAGTTTTAACATATATGTTTTGCCTTAAGTGGACTTCTGGAAAAAAGCTATAGTTTAACCAGTGAGTTTAAAATAACAGTAAAATTTTTAATAGTACAAAGAACACTATAAAAGTTGGCATATGTCTTTTTTTAATGCTTATCTTAATATATACTTAATAAAAACAGTAGTTTAAAATATAAAAAGTAGTATTTCTAGAATATTGTGTATTTTATTAAAAAATTTATGGATTCTTATTTGGGGTCAACATCCAGATATTACTTACTGGATTCAACTTTAATGTAAAAGTATAAAGAAACTTAAATTTTTATAGTAAATTATATTATTTTTTGGATTTAAAATAAGCCTTTTGTTTAAATGGTGTTGACATTAAGCCTGTTCCATTTTAATTTTGTGATTCTGACTTAATAATTCACTATGAAAAATTAGCTTAGTTTTGGAAATTCCCAATTCTAGAAGATAAACACTAAATTAATGTTGACTTACTGAATGTTGAAAAACTGTGACATTCAGTGAGTTGACTTGCAGAATGAGTTAATTCTGGTGGTTGCCTTAGTATTGAGCTAAGGTGTCTGCGGGATCATTCTATGAAGCAGAGGATCCTGGCATTTAGCAGCCACTATCAATCTCCCTAATTATATATACCACCCATATTTGATATCTAATAAACTATCAATTATTCTATTTATTAAAATTATTATACACACTAAGTTTAGAGAGTAACTCAACTTAGTCTTTAGTAATTAGTAAGTTGTGATACAAGACAAGAAAAATAACAACCAACAACCACCCCATACTCACAATTACATCATTTGGTGCTCACTCTGTAACATGCAGTATTTCAATAGTTCTTGTTGCCCTGCAAGACATGTCTTTTGAATGAGGAGGGAATAGAGATGAACTTCTCCATGCTTTTCTTTGGCATCTACTGGACCACCCCAACGGTCTCTTTACAGAATTGCATTGTCTTGCTGGAACGGGAGATGGCCTTTCTAACTTTACTGTCATGAATATCATTATTCACACTGTTTTGATTTTGCCTTTGTTGGGGTTTTTCAAGGACAAATCCTTCACTTTTACTTTTACTCCTCAAAATGAGTCTGTTTCCAAATTGGGGAATTCAATTTCTTTGTTTCCTGATTTTGCGCAATTCACTTTCCCCACTCATGCTTGTGGTGTGTGATCCTAATGTCCTAGTATTGCTTTGTAGTATTGCTAAACAATATATTCCAAATATTTATGCTCAATAAAAGTTAAGTTCTATTCACATTTCTTTCTTTGTGTTTCCAAGTACTTTGGCGCCTCTCTCTAGCCACAAATAGTAGAGATTTATCATTCAGGGCCACAGGGTAATCCAATAACCTTCCCTCAAACTAACCAAGACTTAGTTTAAATCCAATCCTAAGGTTGAGATTCCCCATTGTGTGTCTGTGATGCACCTCAGAACACAACAAAAATAGTGCTCACTACAGGCTGTAAGCCCCTTGGTCATCCCTGTTGCCATCATGTTTTCAGGTCCATTGTCTCCTCCTATTCAAGAACTGTCTTTACCTGAAATTACCAGTCCTCCTATCAGGGAGGACATCTCAGACCTGTCTATTGTACCCACTATATTGAGCCTCATAAATGGTTCCTGTCTAGTAGCATATCTCATGGGTACCCCCAACCTGGAACAAGTCACTGTGATTGCCCTTGTAATAGCCCTCAATGGAGCCATTCTTTGCCTTCTGTTACAGTTCAATTTAGCAGAACACTACAAGTTGATTGTTGCCCCACAAATCCACACCATTCCTTGCAGCAGCTGGTTCTGCTGAGCGTCTACTGTTGTCCTTTGTGCAGTCCACCTTATCCCATCATTAAATGGTGTTGAGTCTTCAATTCCAAGAGATTTTTTCACTGCAAGCCTCTGTCACTAATCATTGGGATCAGTTAGCTGCTTACCAGCAGTGGATTCACTCTCTGTTCTCATTGGTATCTGATAACCAGCGCAACTCCATTACATATCAGGCTTGCTTGGTTACTTTCATAAAAAATGCGCCAGTTTATCCCTGAGTACGTCAGGGAAAGTCAAACTGAATTTCACCAGTTGCAACAGCCTTGGCAAACTCAAGTAGACTCCACCCTAAATTCCTACCTCTATGATTTTGAACAACTTGTGCAGCAGCTAATGTGTTTAGTGCTTACTCCTTCAATCAATTGCAACAGGTAGCAGAGCTTGCCGCTAGAGGTATACAAGATCTCCACAAAGAGTTTGATCAGGAGAGGGCTACTACAGCTGCCTCAATTGCCAAGCTTTAAGCTCAAGTAAATCAGTTGTCTACGCCCAAGCCAGATGTTACTCCTTCTCCCCCATCTGATGACCTGATAGATAGAGAACAGAAGCTATGGGACGCTATTAAAGAGCTATGTGCGTCTACTTGTAGTCAAGGACGCCCAGCAGACCCTCCACAACCAGACCCTCATGTGCTTGCTTTGAAAATACAAGTTGCTGAGCTACAGAAAGAAGTTGCTGCTCTACATGAAACTGTGTCAACTATCACTAGTCCAGTTGAGGTCAGCAACAGAGATAGCTGCTGACCTGGACTGCCAGGGAGCCCCCAAATCCAATGTGCTAGGAAGTTGATTGCTCTAAAAAAAGAGGACCATCTGAAGCGGGATCATCTTGGTCTTGACAAAGATGTTCCAGAAACAAGTGAGTTAATTGACTTCTGTAAACAACAGTTTTTACCCCTACCTCTCAGTGGGACCTTTTTTGACCTCTCTTTATTGGAAGAGCTGTCTACTGTGGTGACCACGCATGACCAACAGTTAGATGTTACCAAACAACAGACTGACCTGGCCAACAATGTGGGTGCCTGCGCCTACACAACTTTGATCACTCTTGAAGAGAGTGTCTTCCAGTTGTAGGCACAACAGCCCTCTTCTGAATCTGAAGCTGAATTCTCCCCACGTATAAATGTGCTATATAGTAATAATGGTGGAAATACTCCCAAAGTGCACTTCAAACCTACCTTCAAGCAATTCTTTGACCCCAAGACATCTACCATTGCAGCTTTCCTAATTATCTGCAAAAATGCCATGAGAAGAGCTTCTGATGAGGTTAAAAAGGAGCACTTTCTAACCTGCTTTCACCCAACCTGCCAGGAGGTGGTAGTGCCAGAGCTTCCCAGGATTGAGACTTGGGAAAAGATGAAACAGCTTCAGATTGATGATTTTGGCAGCAACCTTAGTTTGGAAGTGAAAAGGAATGCTTTTATGCACATTGCCTTCAAACCCAAAGAGATGTTGGCCAAGTTTGTGGACAGCTTCTATATGGGAAGACAGCAATTGATAACTAGTAGACATTTGACAGCACATGAGGCTTATATGTCTTGCTCTCAAGCTCTCAAAGTTAACCAGATTCTGTGCCCCCATTTCAAAGCTCACAAAGTCATGCTCTCCTCTATGAAGAGAATAAAGACGTTGTTGCAGGATATGCATCTGATCCACTCTGGAGCTGTTGTGCGTGAGAATCAAGCTCCACTAACTCTGTTTTCTCTTCCTTGTGGCCCTCACATCTTCACTATGAACTCCCAGAACTCTCCTAGGCGTCAAGTTTTCCATAACTGCAGCCAGATAGGTCACCACTCTCAAGTCTGTACCAATCCTTGAGTTGAAGGTGCTGATCCCAAAGAGCAGGCAGGTAAAATAGCAGTCAACCTAGAGGCAGAGAAGCTCTCAGTTGACAATTCTTCCCAGTCTCCTTCAATTACCCCCTCCATCAATGACTCTGAGCCTGCTAACACTGAAGCGCGTCCTATTCTTCTATTATTCCACAATATCTCTGATGACTCTGATATGGACAACTCAGACAAAGACCATCTTAACACCTATAGATATTCAGTACTATCTGTCCCCAAAACCATTGCAGTCCCCTATAAACTACGCTCTGGGAAAGCTACAATGACTGCTAAGCCTCTACCTGAAGCCAAAGAGATTGTATCTCACCCTTACCTCACTCAAGCCAAGAGGTCTCCTGTGCTTGTAGAATCCTCTGAAGAAGCAGCTGAAGTAGCTGACGCTGTATTCAAGAATGTTTCAGTCTCACTTCCTCTCCAGACTGTCTATAAATAGTTTCCAGTCTTGAGATGCATGAAAGAGAAATGGGATAAAGAGCTAGTTGAAGCCCAAGATATCCTGGCAGTCCTCCTGCCCTTTAGTTATACTACTACTTGTGTAGAGATATCCATCTAAATGTTGAAGGTTAAGGATGTTTTGAATACTAGATCTTATGTTGATGTTGTCTCCTTGAAGCTTGTCAAGAAGCTTAAACTTGCCCCCAACCTCAAATAACATCAGTCTTATAGTACAGCTGGGTTTTACATGAACTGTGCTATATGGGCATACTCTGCCCTCTCTATGCGGTTTGGTAAGCTACTCTTAGCAGTGCCTGCCATGGTCCTGGAGAATGAGAGTTACAACCGTCTAGTTGGTACTCAATTCCTAAGGGAATACAATGGGATCATCAACTTGAAGGATGATTACCTCTCTATCCTAGGGTACAAAGTCCCTCTGATGTTTGAAGAGCCTGTATAAGTCTCATGAAAGTGCCTCAAGACGTGTGCCTTAGAGTATCCCACTGGTGTTTGCACCCTAAAATACTGTACCCACTCATCCAACATGAAGTGTCCTCCTATTGCTTGCCCTACGTCTAAGGGGATCCTCTCCTGGCCACTTCTGCTGTAGCCATCCCCCCTAGATCTCAGGATATCATAAACTCCCAATTATTGTATGAGCTACCCAAACGTACAGCCCTAGAGTTATACTCTCATCCCTTGTTGAGACGCAATGATACCTATCTCTGTCCAGGGCTTTGAATGTCTCTCATAAAGACCCTGTTCAATTGCTGGTTGCCAACTTAACTGTTTTCCCCATATGAGTGTCTAGAGGGCAGATTGTTGGCTATGGCAAGTTGTTAAATGCTCCCAATGTCCTATTGCTAAATCCTTTGGCATGTTTCAGGATTTCAATTTACCTGAAGACAAGCCCCAAGTCATGTCCTTTTTCACCGCTCAGGACTTCCTGCAGCCATCTCTAGTTCAACAAAAAAAGGTGATTTACTTTCTAGATCAGTTCAAAGATATGTTTGCTAAAGATAGCACTAATTATGTTCTAGCTAAAGGCGTCATTCACCAGATTGATACCGGTGATGCTCCTCTCTTTTGTGCTAAACCATATTGATGCAGTTGCGTAGAGGATGCTCAGGTGTCTAAAGAGCTCAAACAACCTTTAGACACTGGACTATTGTCTCCTTCCTGGAGTTCATTGACCTCCCTCTTGCTCATACTAAAGAAGAAAGATGGAGGTCATTGTATTGTGATGGATTCTTGACGCTTGAACTCATTAACTAAAAAGGATTCCTATCCCCTGCTGCATATTGATGATGTTCTCTGTGCCTTGGAGGCTTTAAGTTTTTCTCTGCTGTGGATCTGGCTTCTGGTTACTAGCAAGTTGTCCTCTCTCCTGAGGATAGGCAAAAGGCTGAGCTCATCACTTCTGAAGGGCTGTTTGAGCCTATCTGTATGCCACAAGGGCTATACAATGCCCCTGCTACCTTTCAACAGGCCATGGACTACATTTTTTGTGACCTAAAGCTTACATGTGTCCTGGTGTACTTTGATGATATAAATATTTTTGGGAAAAACTTTACTGATAACCTGGCCCACCTAAAGGAAGTGTTCCTAAAAATTCAAGAGGCTGGCCTCAGACTAAAACCATCAAAGTGTGATTCCTTCAAGGAAAGTCTTGAATTCTTGGGCCATGAAGTAACCCAGATTGGGATTTGTCCTATGACCAAGAAAATTGTGGCCATCAACAAAATGCTTCCATCTACCAATCTGCAATAAGTACAGGTCTTTCTGGATATAATGGGTTACTACAGACAGTTTATCCCTGACTTTGCTGACACTAACAAGCCTCTGATTCAACTGTTACGCAATGTACTTCAAATGGACAACTAGTCAACAACAGGCCTTTGAGAACCTCAAGCAAAAACTCAAAGAGACTCCTATCTTAGTATATCCTGACTACAATAAGGAATTCATTCTTTACACAGATGCAAGCAACCTAGCTATTGGGGCTATCCTGTCCCAACTAGATGATGAAGGAGTGGATCACCCTGTAGTATGTACTTCTTGTGTCCTCAAGAAAACATGAGAAGAACTATGGTGCCACTGAGAAAAAATGCCTTGCTGTAATGCATGCAGTTAAGCAATTCTGTCATTATGTGTATGGCACCCATTTTACTGTAGTCACAGAACATGCCTTGCCTAAGTGGCTGCAGTGTTGCAACTGAATCAATGAGGATTCAGTATTTGGAATTGGGGAAAACAACAGTCTATTAGAAAGGACAGAATAATAAGAATAAGGTATTGTTTATTGTAGAATGTTGTGAATAATATACTATATGGGGAAAGCCATAAGGCCACAAGGGGTGGCATAGTGGGAAGTTCCATGTAAGGTTTGAAGCCAAGGAATTACTTGTGCGGGGATTGGAAAGTCAAATTGGCAATGCTCCTAATTAGGATGAAGTACATGCCATTCAATATTGCCATCATATTAGTTCATGGTGTTAGATACGTCAAGGGGCAACTCCTCAAGTGCCCCCTGTGTATTGTAAGATACGTTAGCAGGAAAGTCTGGAAACTTGGTTGCAACACCCCCTTGCCCCCTGTTTGTTGTCAGACACCAAGACCAGAGTCTGCAGAAGGTCTGGGAAGGTCTGCACAAACAGTCTTTGTGTGGGGATGGCACAGCAGGGTTGCAAGCAATTGTGGTGAAGCTTCTTGGTATTCCCTTGGGTATCTTTGAGTTGATATGTATGATTCTCATAGGCAGCTGCTATCTTGAAGGGCCCTAGTTGGTTAGGCTCTGACTTGAAAGAATTGGGATTGAGGGTGTAGATGGGGTCACCTATGGCGTATCTAGCTTTGAGGTGCTTTGTCCCTTCTTCAATCCACTTATGTTCAATTTCCCAGGCTTTGGCACAACATTGATCTAGGGATGGGGTTGTTACTAGGGGAAGCTTGTTGGGAACTCTGTACCGTAGCTTTCTCTGTTCAACTCCTGCCAGACTGTCAGGCATCCCAAAGGCCAGGGTTCTGGGCTGAACCCTGTGTGCCTGTTGATTTTTCTTGGAGGATAAGTAGAGCGGTGAGCAGGTGTTCAGTCCATGAGGTGTTTGGGTGCTCTTGTGAGAGCTTGGCAATCAGTTAGATCAGTGAGCAGTTTAACTGTTCCACGCATCCATTGGCTTACAATGATAAGGGTTGTACTTATTTATTAGAGTGTTTCTTGGCGCAGTATGCCTTCATGACATGTCCAACAAGTTTGGGGCCACCATCTGTGATGAGACATATGGATTGCCCAAAGTGGGCCACAATTTCATTGCCAATGAAGCAGGTGATGGTGATGGTGGTGTGGTTGGCGGTTGCCCAGCCCACTGGCCAGTTAGTGAATTAGTTGATGGCAGTGATAATGTACTTATTTCCCATTCTGTCTTCAGGGAGTGGCCCCACAATTTCAAGGGCCCACTTCTCAAAGAGTTCCATGGCCTTGATGGGCAGGAAAGACTTGGGGGGTGCAGGTTTAGAGATGTTCTTTTTGCACAGCATACACGTTTTGAGGAGTTCCAAGATGTCTTGACGCATGCGCGGCCACCAAACCTTCCGTTTCATGATTTTGAAGAGGTTACACCCTCTAATGTGACCCAGGGTTTGGTGGTAGTGCAATATTGTGTCACCTTGTTGCGTGGTGGGAATGTAAGGCGTCTTCTCACCTGTCTCTGCCCAAAGGCAGACGTTACTAGCATTGGTGGTGAACTGACTCTTGTTGTCCTTAAACTTAGAGATGGTTACCAAGTTAAGGCCCTCATAGCAAGTTGCCTCAGGGCGGAGGTATAGCATAGGCCAATTGGGGTCCAAACCTTTATCCCTAGTGATTGACGCTACATAGAGTCACAAAAAGTGTCAGCTTTGACAAGTTCCTTCCCAGGCTTGTAATCAATGCGCAACTGGTAAGGGGATAGACGCTCAACCCATCCTGCTTGGTGGCGTGTCAAGTGGGACTGTGTTGAAGTACTGAAGTGACTTGTGGTCTGTCAGAACGTGGGGTGGGAAAGTGGCACCTTCCAGGCAACAGCGCCACTTCTCAACACAGTGCACAATTTCTGCCAGTTCTTTATCATGGATGGGATAGCATTGTTCCAAGTTGGTAAGTTTCCTGGACTCATATGCCATGGGGAGGAAGCTGTCATTGTCAGTTTCTATCCTTAGCACGCCCCCTATGGCCCTGTCAGAGGCATTGGTCTTGAGTTTGTACTGACAATTTTGATTGGGGAACTGCAGTACTGGTGCTTTTGTGAGTTTTTGTTTCAACATTGTAAAGGCTTGATCTCTGACAGGGGTCCAATGGACGCGCTGTTTGGTGTTGAGGAGCTCAGTGAGAGATGCAATTATTTCCCTGCAGTTGGGAATGAACTTGCGCACGTAGCCAACCATGCCTAAGAATATCCGCACCTGGCCCACATCAGTGGGGGGTGGCATGCTGGTGATTGCCTTGATTCTGGAAGGGTCAGGCTTCATCCCTTGGGCAGAGATAGTGTGCCCAAGGAATAACAGCTCCAACTTGAGGAACTTGCATCTGGAGGGTTTAGCTTTTAGCTGGTTTTTCCAAAGGGTATTGAGGACAGCACCAAGGTGTTGAAGGTGCGTGGTCTGATCTTGACTGAAGACAATGATGTTGTCAAGGTAAACAACCACATACTTTTCAATCAGTTCCTCAAATGCCTTGTTCATCAACATGGCAAAAGTGGAAGGAGTGTTGGTCATTCCAAAGTTCATGACACAACACTCAAACAACCTGTAGAGCATGCAGGAGGCAGCTTTTCCTCATCTCCTGGTGCAATGCGTTCCTGGTTGTACCCTGCAGTTAGATCAATCTGGCTAAAGACCTTCACACCTGCAAGTATATCAAACAGGTTGTCAATCAGCAGCAGGGGGTACTTGTTCTTAACCATCACCTCACTTAGGGTGCGGTAGTCTGTGGCCAGATAAAGGGACCTGTCCTTCTTGGCTATGAAGAAGACAGCTGCCCCGTATGGAGAGAGCAAGGGGTAAATGAAGTCTTTATCAAGCGCGTTCACAAGTTGTTGGTGGAGGGTCTCATCTTCCTTTGGTGTAAGAAAGTATAATGGTTGTGCTTTAGGTAACAATCCTTGAAGTTGTACAGCGTGCTAGATCTCCCAGGGAGAAAGTAGTTGTTCAAGTGTCTCACTGAACACATCCTTGTAGTCCTCAAGGAGTGTAGCAAGCGCTGGTGGTGGTGAATCAACCAAGGGAGGATACAGATGGTTTGGAGTGGATAAATTTGACTGAACATTGGTTGAATTCTAATTTCCCCGCTTGAAGTTGTACAAGCCTGTCTCTGTTATCCTAACAAACACAGTATTGTGGAGAAACTTTCTCATTTCCACAGGGTAGATCTGGAAGCCCACCTTATTTCTATTGAGGGTGATGACAGATGTATCCCAGTAAATGTAGGGACAGTTGTACCAAAGCCAGTCAAGGCCAGCAATTACACAAGGCTGAGCCCTTCCATGATTGGCCCAGAGAGCTTAACCTAGATGTTCCCCATTCTCACAGAGAAGGGTACTGTCTCATGGGTAATTGTAACTCTGTGGGAGTCAGCTACTTGTACTGCCTTGAACCTGCTTGGCACTTGGTCAAATTGTTGAGAGTCGGCAAACACCTGGTCCACCATAGTGTGTTTGGCCCCAGTATCTACCAGTAATTTGTGGGTGTTCCCACGGAAACAGAAAGGGATAAGATAAGTGGGTTACTTTATTTGAGGAGTAGCTCACTCTTAGTATGGGGTTGTCACTGTGGACTTAGAAGACATACAGGGTTTTGACTTCTTGGATGTTGTAGTTGCAGGGGTTCTTTGCAAGTAAGGATTGAGAGGATGGGTCAGGTGGAGTTGCAGGTCCTCTTGTCACTACAACCCCTAGGTTTTTCCCTGCTCCTCAATCTGTGCTAGCTGGAGCTCCCCCTTGTGGGGGCGTTTAGTCCCATTATCCTGCTGATGGGGCAGACAGCGGCCCACTTGATTGTGGCCATTGCCAGATGTTGTAAAAGGCTGGGATAGAGCGTCACTGGTACAGCAGAAGCCCATTGAGGCCTGGTTGTTAGCCTCCACAATGGCCTTGTAGCAGTCATCAATGCAGGTGCAGCAACCTACAGGGACCCACTTGCAGATATGGGGTTTTAACCCATTGATGATAGGACTGAGTAGAATTGCATTTCTGTTGGTCACAGCTTTGGGGGCGGAAGCAAGGTCTTGTTGCCAGGTGGCAAGGTACTCAGGAGCAGAACCAGTTTGTTTTATTGCTAGAAGAGAAGTCCCTACGACAATGGGGGAGAAGTTTTTGCATTAGCGGGACTTGGCAGCATCTCAGAATGCCGCCCAGGTAAAGTTGAGTTCCTGAATAACCCAGTTGGTGAACCACACAGTGGCAGGTCCTGTGAGGCGCCCAGACACAGTGGCAACCTACATGGGCTCAGGAACCTGACAGATACTGAGGCAGGTTTCAGTAGACTGGAGCCAACTGACAATGCCGGCCCCCTCAACGCCCCCTGCAAAGGATTCTAGCTGAAGGTTGAGCATGTGTTGGGACAGATTTTGACTGGGGCAGGGTGACACTGGTGTCACGCTGTCTGAGGCAGAGACAATTGTACACGCTTGTGAGAACTAGCTGGTCTTGATAGATGATGTACCTGTTGGGGATGTCTCCCTTGGGGATTGGTTGGAAATTTTCTTGTTGGGGAGTATCCATACGGCCCGTACTCCGTCCTTTCTTAAGGGAATTTTGATTTAGGTAGATTGTCAATCTACTGCTGCTACCACTGTTGCAATTGAACCAATGAGGATTCAGTATTTGGAATTGAGGAAGACAATAGTCTAATAGAAATGACAGAATACTAAGAATAAGGTATTGTTCATTGTAGAATATTGTGATTAATATACCATATGGGGAATGCCACAATTCCACAAGGGGGTGGTATAGTGGGAAGTTCCATGTAAGGTTCAAAGCCAAGGAATAACTTGTGAGGGGATCAACAAGTCAACTTGGTAAAGCCCCTAATTAGGATGAAGTACCCGCCTTTTGATATTGCCATCAGATTAATCCATGTTGTTAGATACGTCAAGGGGCAGCTCTTTGAGCACCCCTGTGTATTGTAAGATACACAGGAGGCAAATCTGGAACTTGGTTGCAACATCAGCAGCTCAAAGAACCAGAAGAACAACTAACTAGTTGGGCCCTTTGCTTACAGGGCTATGACTTCACAGTGGCCATTGTCCCAGGATCTAACACCAAAACACTAATGGATTGTCCAGAATGCCTTATTTGCTCTACACCCTGCTTAAGCTGATTAATTATATGAACTATCTGGGTATTATTCTTCTTTAGAGAACAAGACTGAAGAGATTCAAACTGCCCTGTCTAAGCTATCTAAGAACTTTCTCATTTGCAACAACCAGCTCTTCAAAAATGTGCATGATCAATACCTGCTTTATGCACGCCCTGGCCTTTGCCTTTTGCTGGTGCTCCAAGATCATAAAAGGACTGGAAATGGAAGCATTTCCAAGACCTAAGATTGGCTCCAGAAGAAATATTTCTGGGAGAACCTCTGGCTGCTGATTCCATACATTATTGCTAGTTGTCATGGCTGTCAGCTCCAACAACCTCAAGCTGATTCTCAAAAATTCAAATTAGTTCCCCTTCACATGCCTTTCACACTGTCAGCATTGACACTGTAGGTCCTCTTCCTGCTCCTGCTCTGGTTGTTGCTTTATCCTAATTGCTGTTAATCACTTCATCAAGTGGGTAAAAGATTGCCCTAATAAGGACATCACTTCTAAGTCCACTGCTTCCTTCCTGTTACATTTTTTTCTACTGCCTTGGCTGCCTGCAAGTGTTGTTGTCTGACAATGGATCAAACTTCAACGCCAATTTGGTAACCTCTGTAGTTGAGGCCTTGGGGTCCCACCAGTCCTGCTCTGTCCCTACAACCCTTCTACCAATGGGGCAGTTGAGCGTGCAAATTCAACACTGGTTTCTATCATGAGGAAGCTCACCTACTCTGACGCTGCAAATTGGGAGCTATACTTACCTACTGCTCTCTTTGAGTATTGCCTTAGCAAACATTGTGTCACTAGATATTCCCCTTTTTCTATGCTTTATGAGCAAGAGGCTACCACTCTGTTGCTCTTGGGGGTCCCCTACTCTCCTCTAATAAGGCCATTAATCCTGGCAGCCACATCAAATATCTAGTCAACTACATAATTGATATACAGGCCACTGCTTACACCTCTGTGTTCAAGACCAAATGCTTGAGATCTCTCCTGAAAATGCTGGAAGTTCTACCTTGCCTGACATTTAGCATTAGAGATCATATTCTCTTTTATCAGAATAGAGTTTGCAGACGCACTCACAAGCTAGATAAGTTATGGGTTGGGCCTTTAGAAGTAACCTTAAAATGCAGGTCAGAGTACACTGAGAAACTCCTCTCCAGTAGTTGTCTGTTTTCCTGAGTGCATGACAAGTTTCTCTGCAATTACTACCCCCTTAAGTACAATCTAGAAGGTTCAATGATGTGAATTCTGCTATTCACACTGTTTCAATTTTGCTTCAATTGGGTTATTTTGAGGAAAAATCCCTTGATTTTGCTTTTGCTTCTAAAAATGAGTCTGTTTTCAAACTGGGGAATTCAATTGTTTTTGTTTCCTGATTCTATGCAACTCACTTGTCCCACTCATGCTTATGGAAAGTGATCCTATTATCCTGGTATTTTTTTGTAGTATTGCTAAACAATATATTTTCTAAATCTTTTTTTCTCAATAAAATTTAAGTTCTATTCAAATATATGTTGTTGTGTTTTAAAGTACTTTGGCACCCCTCTCTAGCCATAATTAGCAGAGATTTATCATTCAGGGCCACAGTGTAATCCAATAACCTTCCCTTCTAACAAACTAAGACTTAGTACAAATCCAATCCTAAGTTCAGGATTCCCCATTGTGTGTTGGTACTGTGCCTCAGAACACAACAGATACCAGTTGCTTTCAGCCAGTTTATGGTGGTACTGCAGCATCCTCAACAAATAGAGGGCCAATTGGTTCTACACCTTGATATACCCACATTGTTTGAAGTGGATAGTAACGCAGAGCCTACCCAGAAGCGCTGGAGTTGGCTATTGGTAGTATGATTTGGGGCGCTTACTAGAACAGGGAGGCTCATGAGAAGTTGGAAGTACTTCCATCCTATGGCGCAACTGCTAAAGAGGAATTCCAGAACTTTACTAGAATCACTCCAAACCAACTCTGTCTTCAGATGAAGACAATTAAGCAAGTGAAGGAATACTTACATAGCTTTTCTCACCCCAAAATTTTCCACAATTGCATCCACCTGTGTATCAGCTACCCCTCATTTCTCACCAAGGGAACTTAATCAACAGCCAGTAGGCTTTCCTTTGTTGCTTTTATGATGAGCTTTTGGGGTCTATGCCCAATATTAGCCATCAAATTAACAGCCTGGTAGGCCACTATTGTGACAGAAATTGAAGGATAGTAAGAAGCTGTTTCTAGGTGGTGGGGAATTACCACCCAAAATCACATAGAGTTAATGATTAACCACCAACACAGCTTCAAATACCTTTTATAAAATTTCCAAATGATATACTAGGGTTAAGTAAGATAATTAATCTTAATCAAAGGAGCCCAAGATAAATAGCCTGTGAAAGCATCAGAGTAACTTCAGAATAAAATTCCAGACATTGTAATGCAACATAATTTTCATTCTCCAAGACAGGGAGACAACTTCAAGATTGGCAGGCATAGAATCAACATTGGGAGGTGCCAACAACAAAGTTCCTACTGCAGGGCCCCATCTTCCAGTAATTATCCAGCTTTGAATAAGATTGTAGGGGGATTCAATGCAACAAACAAACTACAGGATGCATTTTTAAAATAAATTAGACCAAGGGATATTTGATTTTATTGAGTAAATTTTTGGGAGGACTCAACTCTTAGAGTTGAAAAAGTGAAAGTTATTCAATATATATCAAAAATTGACTAAGCAATACCACCTGGATCCTGGGCTCCTATTCCTTCTAAATTGTCAAGTGAGTATCTGGTCCAGGTTGCAAAGAACCCTTGAGTGGCCAATTTCTGACAACCATGCTGATTAATAAGCTCATACCAAGTAACCTCAAATCACGTCAATTTATCAACGTCAACTTGCAAGGGGGAATTGGTTTCAGCTGGCAGACTGGAGCAGCTGTAACCCATTTTCAATAGACTGTTTGATTTATTTCTGTTAATTCAGTCAATTTTTTAACAGTTTGCTGGTTTTTTTAGCCTTTCTACTTGGCTAGATAATTCCTGGCATGATGGAACCTACTGTGATAACTAGAACCACACAGCCACATAGTCTGCCCAAATTGAAGAACTTCTGAAAAACTATGTTGATTCACTGGTAGGTTCTATGCTTGAGCATAAGAGGTTTGATAAAAGCTGGCTTTGTACAGTCACTCATCATATCAAAGGAGCCTAAGCTACCTTCCTCTATCTCTATAATGAGGTCAAGTTGCTATGTTGTTCTAAGAGAATGATTGAGTATAGCCCTGTCCCAGTGCCAAATGGGGAAGAAACAGCCATAATTCAACAGGATATGGAGAAATTCTCTGATCATGTGAGTGAGATAAACAAGGGCCTACGCCAATCTCTTGCTGATTGTTGTTGTTTCTACACTGAGTTGTCTAAACTCATGAAACACATTGAGCAGAATCATGAGCAAACAGAGAAAAACCATCAGAATCTAGAAAGACTGAGCAACAGTCAACAAGCTTCACAGACAAAGTTTTCATGCTGCTTGATAGACAGTAAGCCATATTTAATAGTCTGGTAGATGAATTACATGCTGCCAACCAAACAATCCAGGACCTAGCCCACAAAGTACAATTGCAATGTAGCCATATTAAGTTGCTACAGGAACAGATAAAGCAGCTTCTTTCTGCAAACCTTTTCAACACAGACTGGAACCATAAATCTAAGGCACCTCTGGGAAAGTCATAGCGTCCTCTCCTGCAATGGCCAGGTACTTTTCAAGAATTGTCGCTCTTTTTATAGATATGAGAGCAACAAAGATAATGTAGGCTGTATCACTAGAAAGGCCTATGTAGCTGAGCTTGTGCTGGATAGCAGTGAGACGTCCTTACCTGGAGCTGCTGTTTTTACTTCAAGAACCAGCAGCAATCAAAGAGATGCAGCTTCAGAAGCACAATTCTGCACCTCAAACTTGAGAAATATATCCTCTCCTCCCAGAAGAAGTTACAATTATAGTACTTTGACGGTTATACAGAACTTCAAGCCCACAAATTTTCTTAAGTTTGACAAGAAGTCAAACATCCATGTTTTCCTCTGCCTTTACAACAACTCTATGCATGGTGCAGATGACGTCATGAAGAATGCAGCAATCTTTATGCCTGGATTCAGAAACTCAGACAATCATTATGCCCAGATTACCTGAGCAAGGATAGATTAATGATAACATATTCAGAGTTCTTATTGCTGAGTTTGACAGTGAGGAAGCTTTATTTTGCCAGAAAATAGAGTTCACAGAAGGAAAGATAAAGAAGGGGGAAAGTCTAATAGATTTCTCAGGGTACTTCTACCTGGAGGAATAAATTTAAGTCTCTATGGGAGTAGCTACTTTTTTGACGTAAAAGGAGCCCTTCTAAACTATGTACACCCCAACAGAGAACTGACAATTGCACTTAAATAGAAAAATTCATGGTGAACATACAGTTCCAGTATTGATGTGTTACTTTTGCTCATTTAAAGAACAGTTTGATATCCCTTCCCTAATACAAGAAGGCCACCACCTTCAATGTAACTGACTCCAAAGGTAGGACTTTGTAAAAAGATACTATTAAGAAACCAGTGACTGGCTCAACTCCTCTGGACAAAAATGCCAACAGTACCTGTACATGCTACAAATGTTGCTAGCCTGGCCACCTCTCACGGAAATGTAAGCAATCCAAGGACAGTGTCTGCCATGTAGGCCATGAAGATAGCAAAAATGTTTAATGAGCCTGCAGGAGAAGACAAAGAAGAAGATGAGGAGGAGTCAAAAAGCTTCTAAGTAGCCAGGTTACAGAGAAATCCCTGACTGATAGTATTAATGACCCATCTCCCACAATTGACCCAGACCCCGCCACCAAAGACCTTCCAGAAGAGGATACCAGCCTGATGGACCCAGATGCCAGCCCTGAATGCTACCTGCCTGATAAATAGGAAGTGAACAAAGACCTGCTGCACTGAGTGCTAGCTGTGAATGCCATCATAAGAAGACAAGCCATACAAACTGAGCCTTGCCCTCTTATGAAGCAATTGAGACTGTGTCAATCCCTTACGCTGAGCAATTATTGCATCCCTCCAGTAAAGTAACACATGAGAGTGATAGTGTCAAGAAGTTGGCACAGACAGTACACTCCATACAAGTCTCAAATACCCTTGATACCCTTAAAAATCTTAAGTCTGAGCTTACTTCTGCTTTAGAAGCATTCCTTTTTGTCAAAACTGCAGGCTTGACCCGCCAGGAAGGTTCCAAGTAAGCAGGTTTGTATCCCTCAATCCAATTATCCAGCCACTTGAAGCCAAGTTAAGAAGTCAACTCAAATTTCCAAATACAAAAACATGAACAGAAGCTGATCCCCTACAGTGAATATCTATTTTTTGGGCTTAGCTCATTACAAGGATCAAGCCACCATCTTTACCATCCTGCCGTGTGATTGACAAAATTATGTTCCTACTATCCATGATTCACATCAACTATATAATAATTAACTCTCAATAAAGAATATTATCTAGTTTTTAACCATTTTTCCCCTTGTAACTCTGCTAAAACAGCACAGTTACAATATTTTGAAGTTTAAAGGGTTGGATATACACAAGATCACAAGAATCTCATCTCTAAATTATGGAGAGAAGCACAATTATATCTATATTGAACTTGTGGTCCACAAACTTAGGGTTTGAGCAATCCTAGACTCTGAAGCCCCAAGAATATGGTTTCTACCAGGATAGTCAGGAAGCTTAAACCAACCCTTGATCTAGAATATGAGTAAGAATTCAACACTGCTGGCCCTGACAGAACCAAGGCTATTGGTATATATTACTCTCTCCCATTTAGGTTTGTTAAGCTAGTAGTTACTACTTCCGCAAAAGTGCTTTGTAGCAATAGTTATGATATACTCATCAGGACAAGCTTCATGGCCACTTAAAAACTAGTCATCAATCACAAGGATAACACTTTTAGTATCCAAGGTCATTTTGTTCCCATGTTTTATCATAGAGACAGGCCCAAAGACCTATCAACAAAGAAAGTTCACTTTGACCGTACAACAGTCACTGTTAAGTATTTAGCCAAATAAATACTCCAAAATATAAATTTGCTCTGTTTTGCTGTCTGTTTCATGTAGATAGGTTTGGCTAAAATTCTTCAGATAAAGATTCCTAAAAACTTAGTATCTATATTAAATAAAAGAATAGAAGGCAAGATTGGTCTAATCAATTTTGGAGACTAGGTGTCTCAAAAACTTATTAATTAACTGGAAAGATTAATTAATAAATACATGGGAATATAATTATGGTGAGGATTTAATTATATTGGTTAAATGGCCTTGACTGTGTCAAGAGGTTTGGTTAGGGTTAATCATAGGAACCCCCCCAGATTTTGGGTTGGGAGCACCATGTTTGCAAATTCATTAGGTTAAAGGCGCCGCTGCGCTGCCTAAGTGATTTGTAAAACACTGCAGTGGCGCCTGGTTTGAGTTTCAAAGCGTTTTAATGGGTTTTAAGGCAAAAACAATTAAATGCAAAGATAACTAAATGTATGCAATGATGACTAGGGATTCATGTTTGATCAGCTGGTTCCCAGTTGGAACATTAATAGCTGAGTTTTGGGATGTTTGATCCACAGGGTTTTGGCACCAGGAGCTGAGGAAGCTCCATGCTGAATTAATACATTGGGATGAATGGAGTCAGGTGACTTCTTCCCATTGTAGGTTGATTCTCATAGGTTGAGAAATATTGGTGATCTTTTGGTAAAGATCTAGGTTTGATGACTTGAACGTCATAGATCACGTGAGATTAATCATAGGTTGATTCAGGAACTGGAGGGGTTTTCAGCCAAATATGCCCCAAATGGTATATAAGCAAAAACAGCTAAACTTTAATAAAGATATATTGTCAATTTTGACGCTTTCTCCTCAACTGCCTTTTCAATTATTATGTCTTCTTTGTTAAATTTTGAAAGGGCCAAATTTGGAGTACTTTGCGTAGAAACTGCTGCTGCCAGGAAAGAGGTTCCTAAAGGTTTATTAGAGGAATCTTGGGCAAGCTTGGAGGTCACCAAGACTGTGCCTGAGGAGTCTTTGGTGAAAGTAAAGGCTGTGTTTGAAGAGTTATATTCCAATTACTTTGCAAAAAAATGTACTCCTGCCCAAGGAAACCAAATCTATGTGTGGTATTACTGAAACCTGTTAGTAGGATGGGACAAAATCTTACAACAAGTGAAAGCAAAGGCAAATTGTGAAATTGAGGCATTAAGGGCAAGGGAGAAAAAGAGTGTTGAGATTATGGCCCATTGGCCGGATGATAACAAAGTGTTGTCCCATAAAATTGCCTCTCTGGAGACAAAGCTCTTTGAAGCTTCATCAAAGGAGAATAATGGCAATAAGAGTCAGGGGCAGGATAATGGCGGGATAGACTGGTTGGACCTGGATCTACCACACTTGGGGATCAGATGAGGGAGGGGGGAAGAGCCATCAGGAGGTGGAGGGAAAGAGTTCTTTGAGGCCTGCTTGGATGCCTCCTTTTTCTTACCAGAAGAAGTTTGGGCTCCTTTGGAGCCTTTATTTTCTTGGTATGCCGCTCCTTGGTGGGCTCAGAGTCAGCCTCTGAGTGGTAAAATGAGTGGTTGGTAAGATCACCATCAGATTTATTAGGGGAGGAATTTTGGGGGGGAAGGTGAAGAGGATGTGGAAGATGAGGATGGAGGGGGGAGGAGTAGGAGGAGATGAAGTTGGAGGAGATGGAGTGGGGGAAATGGAGTAGGAGAAGATGGGGTTGAAGACTTTGCCTTTGCAGGCTTCTTGGCAGGCTTGGGAGTGGAGGCAGTTTCTTTGGAGCCCTTGGAGGCTTGGCGCTTGGGCCGTTGGCTGTTCTTGTTTGATTTTGTCTAAAGAAAAGTTTAGCATTGTAAATAATAGAAGTATGAAATATATGAAACACAGAGGTAAAACAAAGTAAAAGTTAAATGAAAAGTATTCAAATAAAGTTTTATTTATCAAGAAAAAAACATAAAAAAGTAAATAGAAGCAAAATAGAAACTCAAAGTATAGATATATAAATTAAAACATAGAAAATAAGTGAATTTATGATGAAGCATCAAATATGTTAGGTTCAGCATAACATTTTAGTATTAAATTAATTTAAAAGTTTAATTGAAGATCAAAAAAATATGAAAATTATATTTAGAGCAGCAGAAAAAGTAGTAGATTATAATTGCAAAAAAATTAAAAAAATTTATGTTGAATTTTTTTATTGAGAGTTGAAAATTCAAAAAAAGTAAAGTGTTGAGTTTGGCATTGTTGATCAGCCAGGAAAAGCTGAATTCTCATTGTCAAGTATTCCAGAGTCAAGCAGAAACATCTAATTTACTATGTTTTTTACGTATAAAACTTGCTTAAATTTAAAACGGGTTTAAAAGTTAACCCAAAAGCAAGGCAGTATCATATGCTCAAAAATAAAAAAATACAACATAAGTTAAAAAAGTAAATGAGTGGAAATGTGTTTATTAGTGATTAAGGTATGCTGTGAGGAGCTGAGAGTGAATTTTTTACTATAGTGTTGGTTAAAACGTTAAGAAGCTCTCTGTACTAATCCCCAAGTTAAAGTGTCAAGTGGGTGAGTGTTGAGTGGCGCTCATAGTGTGTGACATATTAATTTAACCTTAATTCTGAGCCTTTGATTAGTTAAATCCAAAACCAATTGGATGTCAAGTGGATAGAGTCAAACAAAGAAGGTGTCAAGTTTCAGTTTTTTATAAATTACATATGAAATCTCTTAATAAATTGGGCTTAATTTATGTGGCACCACTTAATCCAAAAACCCAGGAATGACATAAAGTAAAACAAGTGGGGTATTTGATTAATGTCTATGCCACTAAATCCAATATAGTGGTGCTTGGGAGCCTAATCAACAACTATGGACACTAATAATAAAAATAAAATAGTAAATAATAAATTATATATAAGTGCATATTTATTTTAATAAAAAAATTAAAATTTGGCTTAAAAAGTGTTGAACTGGTCACTTTTTGGTTTAGAGTGTCAAACACAGATTTTTTCATTTCTATTAGTAAATTTACTTATAAATTGCCCCTTAAATTGGTATTTTAGCTAACCAAATTATTAAACAGAGTTGAGTTCAAGTAAATTTAACCTTGGTTTTTGGTTTTGAACCCCTGAATTACTAGTAAAAATTAGCTTAAAATTGGTTAAGCCAAAAATAATAATAGATTCACATATGCGGCACTCAACTCCCTGGTACTCAACAAAGTGTCAAGTACCAGGGAGTTGATCACCAGGGAGTTGAACTTACCAAAGTTGCAAAGCAACCAAAAGTCTTCCACTACCAACATTGTTCAATTATAACTGAGGTTTCCCTCCATACCGTTGCAATAGATGTAGTTGGACCTCTGTCATTGTCTATTAGTAAAAATAGTTTGTGATTGTAGCAGTGGATCAACTTATCAAATTGATGGAAGAAAAAGTGATTTTAAATCAGTTGGCTCTGACCACATCTAAGTTCATTTTAGAGAATATCCTCTTTAAGCATGGTTGTGTGCAAACACTTCTAACAGAAAATGGAACAAACTTCACAAGTTACATGATAGCTAGGCTAAACAAACTAATGGGTATGTGTGGAACACTTTCAATACCTTACCATCCTCAAACCAATGATATGGTAGAACAAACTAATGGAAGCCTGGTCCAAATCTTATGTAAGCTAATCCACTAGCATGAATTTGAATGGGATACCTATCTTCCAGCTTCATTCTTTGCTTATAACACTGGCTTTTGTAGAGAAACCAGGAAAAGCCCTTTCCAGTTGCTATACAGCTGGCAACCCAGCCTGCCATAACATCTATTTAGCTTGGTAAAAACCAGTGAAGCTATATCTCCAGACACATACCCACAAAGACTATCTCAGATTCTAATTAAACTGCAATAGAAACATATTTGACCAATCTGGCTTCCAAGATCAAGGAAATTAACTGTGCAGAGCAGCGCCAACCCCCCTTCCAGTATATTACATGGGCAGCAAGATCTATTTTTACAGAAATTGAGGATATGATTGCAAAAGCAAACTTGTGTTGTTATGGCAAGGACCTTGTTGTAAATTGCGCCATTAATGCTATTTTGATATGGCCTTCAAATATTGATAGCTGCAAATATTTGGCTGGGTTTTCTTTCAATTTTAGATATTTCTTAACTTCTGCAAATGGGTCTGGTTCAATTTCCACCCATTCTGGATTATTGTACCTGTCTGTGAATGATCCTGGTATGACCTCATCCCAACGTGACCCCCTCAGCCACTCTGTCTTTCTAATGAGTGATCATCAACCCTTGTCTATTATTTAAGTATAATTATTTTTCCTAATAAAGACAAGATTATCCACATTTGTATTGGCTTTAATATTCTTCAAGATTTTTCTTTCCGTTTTTCCAAAAGGACTTTCACATCTTGTATTCCAGGAAATTAAGGTATGTGCCCTTAATTTTGCCCTGAAGGCTAACCTTAGGCTAGCTTTGAACCTCAAATCTTTTGTTATAAAGATTTCCTGCTGTGTCCTCCTTGATGTTGTCCCCAGGAGCCAAAAACAAAAAAATGGTGCTCACTACAAAGGCTGCAAGCCCCTTGGTTACCCTGTTCCCACACACATTCTCTGGTCCTTCTTCCTTTGTTTCTCAAGTACCCAAACAACCTAAAGTCTCTAGTCCCCCTTTAGAAGAAGACATCACCAATGCTCCCTCAAATCCTATGGTATTTGTTCTGTCTCCCAGGCCTGTGTGGGCCCCCTTCCAGCTTTATCTCTCAATTATGAGCAAGCTTGTGCTGCCGCCTGCTCCTTTTCCATTCAGGCACTGTGGCAATGCACACCATCCCTGGCTTCCGTCCCAGGTACGCTTCTGAAGACCTGTACTCCTTTCTTTTGGACTTTGGTCTCTCCCTGCACTGATGGAATCCATGGATACAATTGGCGTATTGGTCAATCAGTTCATCCAACCTGCCCTAGTTCACCAGCAACTTGCCTTAGGATCCTAGAACCAATTGTTAAAGCGGTAGCCACTGCTGTCTCAAATAATCATGCTCAAAATATGGCCTATCAAGAATGGTCCCACAGTCTCTTTGCGTGTATTTCTGACAACCAGTGCAACTCACTAGCATCACAGAAGTAATTAATCTCCTCCCTGAACTCCCTTTGTTCCTTGCTCCCTGGATACATCAAGAACCAACTATGCAAACTGGATGAACATCATGCTGTGTGTGTGAGAAAATTGAGGACTTTTTGCTAAACCATTGCCAGGATTTTGAGACTCTGGTTAGTGAACTTAATCAATTCAGGGAGCATGTCAACTTTCAACATGAATTGATAGGAGCTCATTTTAATACTTGGGGCCACCATCTGCAGCATCAATACGGTCTGGATAAGGCTGCAATAGGTGACACTCTATACCAGATGCAACATTATGTGGATGACAGGGTAGCGTCTCTTGATGTGGCTCCTCCTGCTCCTCCTGTTGAGGCCCCATCTGATTTTGAAACCAAGATATGGGAGGCAATTGCCAAACTCAAGGCTACCACTCAACGTCAAGCTTCTGTTCAGAACCTTCCTCCAGTCAAACCAATGCCTGACCCTTGTATTGCCTTCCTCACTGATCAGGTGACTACCTTGCAAGGTGAAATCAAGTACTTAAGACAGCGCCTCTCTAATTATGAGGATTTGTCATCTGAATCTGAAGATGAAGAGGAAGGTGAAGTTATTAATACTCCTGCTCATGACAATCATGGTTGTTGCCCTGGTTTGGAAGGTCAACCCTGGGTCAACTGCGCATGTACTCTAGATCAGCTTGCAGAAGTGACAAATGATGTAGCTGATAGGTAAGACACATTGAAAAGAGAGGTACAAAACTTCTCCTGTTTTACCAAGACCCTAAATGGACAAGTTGTCCCTTTGGTTGCTCAGACCACTTTCCTGACCACTTGCCTCAACGGGATTGTGGGCACTTTATTGATGCAACAGATTTATATTGATGAATTTGGAGCTACCGCTGCTACTGTTAGAGATGTTTATGGACAGCATAGCTCAACCCTGGATACCCTAGAAGAAAGCCTTTGACTCCTCTGGGCTAGAAAGCCTGCTGCTGAATCCAAGTTTGAAGGCAACCCTCATATTAACGTCCTCAACCCAGGTGAAGACAGTCAGTCCTCTTTCTTGTCCATCAACCTGAACTACAAACCAACCTTCAAGTAGATATTCAATCCAAAAGCCTCTACCATTGCCACCTTTCTAACCATTTACAAAACTTCAATTTTTAGGGCTACTGACAAACTCAAAAAGGAACATATCCTCACCTGCTCCATCCCACTTGCCAAGAAGTAGTGGTCCCTGAGCTCCCCTCCATTGTCACTTGGGAGGACATGAAGCGCCTCCTTATGGAGGAGTTTGGAAGAGAGCTTATCTTGGAGGTCAAGAAGAATGCATTTATGCACATTGCCTTTAAGCCCAAGGAAACCCTGGCTGAGTTTGTGGATTGTTTCTACATTGAAGGCCAGCAGTTAATCACCAGCCAAAAGTTGACTCCCTGGTAAGCCTACACAGCTTGTTCAAATCCTTTGAAGGTGAACCAGCTTCTATTTCTACACTTTAAGGCACACAAGGCTTTGCTCACTTCTATGAAGAGCATTAAGACGCTCTTGCAAGACATGCATTTGATCCATGGAGGTGCAGTGATATGTGAAAATAAAGCCAGCAATGCTGGGACTACCTCTTGTATGCTGCACATTATGACCCTAGGTGCTGGTGGACAGGCTAAGAGGCAAGGTTGTCATAACTGTGGCCAAATTGGGCACCACTTGCGTACCTGCATCAATCCTTGAGTGGAGGGTTGTGACCCCAAGGAGCAGGTGGGAAAAGAGAGGTCAGCTTAGAGACAGAGACGCTCTCTGCTGACCAATCTCCCCCGTCTTCCCCTGATCCTCTGTCTGATGAGGAAGCTCCTTCTTCCTCTGGCCCAACTATCCTTCATCTATTTCACAATCTCTCCAATGATTCAGAGCCTGAAGATTCTGATAGTGAAGATTCTGATAGTTATGGCTATTCTGTTCTGGCTGTTCTGGAAACTGTCTCTGTCTCATACAAGCTTTGCTCTGGGAAGACCACCACCACTTCTCAACCACTCTCAAGTGAAGCCAAAGCCATGGTGGCTCTCCCTTACCTAGATCAAGCCCATCAACCTTACATCTTGGTAGATTCTTCTGAGGAAGCAGCCAAGCTTGCCAAAGCCCTCTTCCAAAACGTAACTATATCTCTCCCACTGCAGACTGTGTATAAAGTGATTCCTAACTTAAGCTGCATTTACCTATATGAGAAAAAGATCTAGAGGCTGAGCTTGATGTGCTGGTCATCTTACCCCCCTTTGGGAATGATACAACCCGTGTGGAAGTGCCAATTCAAAAGGTTAAAATCAAAGCCATCCTGGACACGGGTTCTCCAGTCAACATAGTATCTTCCAAGCTAATAAAAAACTTAAACTGGCTCCTGATCTCAACTACACTCAGTTGTATAGCACAGCTGGCATGGCACAAACTTGGGCCATTGGTGCCTACTCTGCTCTACCCATGAGGTTTGGGAAACTCCTCATTGCTTCCCCTGTTGTAGTCCTTGAGAACAAAAGCTATGTCCTCTTGGTTAGTACACAGTTCCTCTGAGAGTATAACGGGATTGTGAACTTACAATATGGATACCTTTCACTCTAAGGATATGAGGTCCCTTTGATTTTTGAGGAACCTCTGCACCTCCCAGGAAAATGTCTTAAAACTTGTGAGCTTGAGTACCCTAAAGGTATCTTCTCTCTCAAGTATAGGACTCACTCCTCCAACATGTACACCTCTCCTCCTTCCTGCTCTGCGGAAGAAGGGGTATCCCTACTAGAACCAGCAGCTATCACATTTCACTAGGCTCTTGAGTGGTGGTTGATTCCCAGATTTGTAAATTCACTGCCACCCTGGCATTATATTGTAAAATCTTCCCCCGCCGCACCAAGAAAGGTCCAAAAACCCCAGCCAAACCCCTTAACTCTTTAGAGAATTTGGCACATACAGTTGATGAGAGGTTTGTGTTGGCCTACCCTGCAGATTTGTTGCCTTTGGCTTCCCCCTCCTGGGAAGAAACACTGGTCAATTTGGACTTCCTGTTGGCTTGGTGTTGCCCACAGTTAAAAACTATTAGAACCAACCAATTAAATTTTGCCATATCAACAATCAACAACTCAAGTGAACTTCAGATACATAGGACCTCTTCTAGCCAATCAAATGGGCCCGTGAAAATTGGTCAAAACATTCCAGTCCCCCTGGTCCTGTCTCACAAAAATTCTTTTCTGGCCAATTAGATTCAGTTCCATAGGTCATGTGATTTCCCCACCCTTTTTGCAATATCCTCCCTTTAACACAGCAAGGGGACCTTTAGTCCCCTGCTTGTCTATTTCCCAATAACATTAAAGTTTGGAGCTATCTGCACTTAATTTTGAATTCTTGCTGTTGGAAACCTGGTTTGGAGTTTCTACAGCCTAAATATTGAAGTGTTAGTTGTTGTCCTCAAGGTTACCTTGTGTCTACTGGTTTTGAACCCGGCATCTCCTCTGGGACTTTCTATTAGAGTTTTAACGCTTAGTTGTTGTCTTCTCTGCTTTTGCTTTTGAAAACAGTGTTCAAACTTGAAATTTTTAATTTATTTTCAATATAATCTCTATTGTTATTTTGGATTTTTTAAAACAGTTGTCTCCAAACCTGCTTTTGTTTTTGTAATTTCCATGGCATCTGAGATCACAATAAAGCCTCCCAGACCTACTCTGTTGCTCCTTTTGCCCTTCTGGATGAGGTTACCCTGTCAAGGCATTTTTTAGTGCCATTTTTCCTGGAAACCTTACCAATCTCTCCCAAATTTTGTGGATATTATTTCTATGATACTCCCAGTCATCAAATTTGTTGTGTTTTCCTTGGCCCTGTTCCTGCTGCTCCTGTGGTCTACCTTCCCAGACTTGTGGGGGGGGAATCTCCTTGTCTGCCTGGCTTGTGGGTGAAGATCCTTCTAGTCTCTGGGACCTTCCCAGTGGTCTTCTCTTTTCTGGAGAGGCTGTGGTCAAGAGCCTGACGTGTGATGACTTGGATTTGGGTACCGTGGACCACACCTTGCCTGCCTCTGAAGGTGATGTGTCTTCCATGCCTTCTCCCCCAGTTTGGCCCAGAGCAATTCAGTACCACTTGTGTCCCCTGAGATGTCCTCTCCCCCTCCCACCTGCACCCCTTGGTTGCTCACCAGTCTGATGTTAATGGGTTTGAACACCTATTTCCCTCAATTGTCCCCTGTGTTCTCCTTGTGGTCCCCCCTTTGAGCGGCTGTCCCAGTCCTCCACTGGGCGGCATCCTGGTGGTTTGTTTTGCCAGGATGGGAGCCAAACTTAGTTGTTTATCCCCCCCTCTCTCACAAGATTTCTTATGAGCTACCTGAAAAGTTGTTCTTAGAACTCTACTCACCTGAAGCCCTAAGCTGTAAGGAACCCCACCTGTGTCCTGGGATTCTAGATCAAACCCACAAAGAGTCCGTACAATTACTGCTTGCCAACTTGACAACCCTACCCATGCAGGTGACCTGAGACCAGGTTGTAGGGCATGATTGTATACTGGGAGCAGAACAAGTGGCCTCCCTCTACCCCTTTGGAACTTTTAGTGACTTTAATTTACCTGAAGACAATCCTCATGTCCTCTCCTTGTTCACTGCTGCTGACTTCTCCCAACTGTCTCCTATTCAACAAAAAGACGTTTTAGACCTTCTCAATCAGTTTAACAACATCTTTGCCTCTGGACCTACGGATTATGGCCTGGCTAAAGGAGTCATCCATCAGATTGATACTGGGGATGCACCCTCTTTTTGTGCCAAACCATACTGCCGTAGTAGGGTGGAGGATGCTCAAGTTTCTAAAAAAACTCAAGCAACTTCTGGACGCTGGGTTACTGGCTCCTTCCCAAAGTCCTTGGGCTTCCCTGTTACTGATTCTCAAGAAGAAAAATTTGTACCCCTTGCCCAGGATTGACAATGCTCTTAAACAGCTGGGTGGTTCTAAATTTTTCTCAGCCATGAATCTAGCCTCTGGATACTGTAAAGTTGACTTATCTCCTGAAGATTGAGAAAAGGCTGCAATTATCAAATCAGAAGGCCTTTTTTACCTACTTGTATGCCCCAGGGACTCTACAATGCCCCTGCTACATTTCAACAGGCTATGGACTCCATCCTATGAGACCTAAAGCTCTCTTGTGTCCTTGTGTACATTGATGACATCACAGTATTACCTTTATCAACCACTTGAAATACCTCAAAGCTGTCTTCATCAAGATTTGCAAAGCTGGCTTGAAACTCAAACCATCCAAGTGCTCCTTATTTAAGGAATCTCTCAAATTCTTAGGTCACAAGGTCACTCAAGCTAGAATCTGCCCCATAAATAACAAGGTAGAATTCATCAAAAAGATGCTATCTCCCACAAATCTTCAAAAGATTCAGTATTCCTTAGCATGATGCGCTACTACCAACAGTTCATACCTGATTTTACTGAACTGAGTGAACCCCTTGTCCAGTTGCTTTGCAACATCCCCTTTGAATGGACAGACAGCCAACAACAAGCATTCAAAGCGTTGAAGGCCAAGCTAAAAGAGGCTCCTATCTTGGTCTATTCTGATTATGATAAATAGTTCATCTTGTATACTGACGCTTGTGGGGTGACTGTGGGTGCAATCCTTGTCCAGCTTGACAATGAAGACGTGGATCAACCTGTAGCCTACTCTTTGCAGGTCCACAAAGAGCATGAGAAGAACTACAGCGTCACTTAGAAGGAATGCTTGGTGGTGCTGCACATGGTAAAAAGGTTCAGGCAATACATCTATAGGTAATCACTTCACAGTGGTCACAGATCACTCCTCCCTCAAATGGCTGCAATAGCTAAAGGAGCCTGAAGGTCAATTAGTGTGTTGGGCTCTGCGTCTACAAGGATATGATTTCACTGTGATACTTTGTCCTGGGGCCTAACATCAGAACGCTGACAGCCAGTCAAGGATGCCAATTCTAGCTATCCATCCTGCTGACGCTGTTGCTAATACAAATTAATAGGGTATCCTGACTCTTAGACCACTGAGCCAGAAGACATTTGTTTGGTGCTACAGACCCCATCCAAGGACACTGTAATTTGTGATAGACAGCTCTTCAAAAAGGTTAATAATGCCTACCTACCCTATGTTTGCCCTAGTATGAGGATAGCCATTATTCTCCAAGCTCATATTGACACTGGACATGGAGGCATAGCAAAGACTCATGACTGGTTATGGAAAAACTTCTATTGGGAAAAAATGCGCCTCCTGGTCCCTGATGTCCTTGCCTCCTGTCATCCCTGTCAGCTCCAATACCCTTGCTTGTCTCAACACCAGTTCAAACTCATCCCTCCAAAACATGCCTTCCACACGGTGAGTATTGATGCTGTTGGGCCTTTCCCTTGGTCTAGGTTGGGATGTTGGTTTATCTTAGTTGCTGTAGATCATTTTAGCAAATGGGTTAAAGCCAGAGCAACAAAAGATATAACTGCCAAGACCATGGCTACCTTTTTTCTGCAAGACATCTTCTATTGACATGGCTGCCCCCAAGTCCTGCTTTCTGACAATGGTACCAACTTTAATGCTTGTCTCATCACTTCTATTTTCAAATCTATTGGGACCCATCAATTTTTTTCCACGCCATATAACCCCTCAACCAATGGAACTGTCAAACAAGCCAATTTCTCCCTGGTGTCCATAATGAGGAAGCTCACACTCTCTGACACTACCAATTGGGATATGTTTCTCCCTGCTGCCCTCTTTTCTTACCAACTCAGTAGACACCAAGTAACTGGTCAGTACCCTTTTGCCATGCTGTATGGGCGTGAAGCCACCAAACCCCTCAATCTTGGGACCCCCCTTGATCAAAGTTGATGTGTCTGCAAATCCTGAGTCCCATTTAAAGACTTAACCAATTGTATCATTGACATCCAAGCAACAGCGTATTCCACTGCTTACAAGGTCAAGACTCTGGAGCTCTCCCTGTCCAATGCTGCTAGAGCCCCCCTCCCTGAGTATCAAATAGGCAATTTAGTTCTCTACTACCAGAATTGTACAGGTGGCAGAGCTCATAAGCTGGATTAGCTCTGGGTTGGGCCCTGTGTTGGTCAACTTTAAAAAGGGTGTCAAGGATACCGTGAAACTACTGTCTTCTGGACATCCTTTTGCCCATGTTCACTCCAAATTTCTCTGCAAGTATCAACTCCCTGTGTTCAATATTGAGGGGGGAGATGTTGTAAATTGTGCCATTAATGCTTTTTTGATATGGCCTTTGAATATTGATAGCTGCAAAGATTTGACTTGGTTTGCTTTCAATTTTGGATATTCCTTGCCTTCTGCAAATGGGTCTGGTTCAATATCCACCCATTCTGGATTATTGTACCTGTCTGTGAATGATCCTGGTATGACCTCATCCCAATGTGACCCCCTCAGCCACTCTGTCTTTCTAATGAGTGATCACCTTCCCTTGTCTACTATTTAAGTAAAATCATTTCTCTTAATAAAGACAAGTTCATCCACATTTGCGTTGGCTTTAATAACCTTCAAGCTTTTTCCTGTTCTTCTTTCCAAAAGGACTTTCTTTTCTTGTTTTCCAGGAAATTGAGGTATGTGCCCTTAATTTTACCTGAAGGTTAACCTAAGGCTAGCTTCAAACCTCAAATCTTTCATTATAAAGATTTCCTGCTGTGTCCTCCTGGATGTTTTCCCCAGGAGCCAAACACAACAGACCTTTGAAGATAGTCCAGAAGGTAGGAGTAGGCAGCTATACCTAAAAAAACCTGGAGACTGGACAATTGATTACCCAAGTACATGTATAATACATGTGCAAGGCTCCTGATGATCAAGACTAAACCCCATTAAGGGTAGCAACTTGGAAAAAGAAAAAAACTAATATAAATGTTGTAACTGTGCTGTTTTAGAAAAGTTACAAGGGGGAAATATTTGAAAACTAGATAATAATCTTTATTGAGAGATATGCATTATATAGTCATTGTAAATTGTTGATAGTAGGAACATGATATTGTCAATCACATGGCGGGATGGTGAAGGGGGTGGCTTGATCCTTGTAATGAGCCAAGCGCCAAAACAAGATATCCACTGTAGGGGATCAGCTTCTGTTCATGCTGTTGTATTTGGAAACTTGAGATAACTTCCTAACTTGGCTTCAAGTGACTGGATAATTGAATTGCAGGTCATAAACTTGCTTACTTGGAACCTTGCTGGCGGGTCAATCCTGCTGTTTTCAACATAAAGAATCCATGAGTTATTACCATATTTGCGTCAAGTATGAGATAAAGCCTAAAGAAAGGAAAAGAATAGTGACAGTTTATGCAAAAGCACTCTTATTGAGATGTTATTGCCTCTAAACCTAGTTGCAACTGGATGAGGACTTTTGCTACTGCTGTGTATATGAGCCAGACGTTAGAAAGCCAACAAAATCAAAAGTAAGGAATGGATATTAATCCACAGGAAGGAATTTTAGGCAATTTATTCCAATTGGGTATGGAAATGAAACTCTAAGCTGATGCATTCTCCTAGGAGACTCTCACGCTGGACATACTCCTCTGGTGTTTTACCACCAACAGAATACATAATCCCTAGGAGCCACTCAATATACTCAGACATGGTGTAGTCTCTGGTTATAGACAACCTTAGAGCTTCTAAGTACCAGATTTCCAAACCACTGTCATTGACTGACAACTTCCTTCCCTACCGTAACTTGGAAGCTCTAAGATAGCCCCATAGCTCTCTGTAGCCAATAATTGTGGCTATCTGACCCATGCCAGAAGGGTACAGGACCTGCCGCAGAATGAGTATTTGACCATGCATTGAATACTAGTTTTAGGAGTGCAAGAGCACAAAACACCTTATTTTCTGTCAAAAAAAACTCCATTAAAGGAGAAATCCTGAAGGCACAGTTTTTCATACTATACTAGCTTTGCTCTAGGGATACATAGTGCACTGTATTCCCTATTTCAAGTTTTTTTGATAGAGATCACATAGGGAGTTTTCAAGGCCAATATCAGTGTTGACCACATGACTACCGGCACACACAAGTACAGACTAGGTATTTTCTCCCAAAAAAGATAGGCAATCATGTCTAAAAATGAACCCTGACTGTCTTCTTGCATTTCCCTAGGAGCTGAACCTACCTTGTTCTCATTTAGTTCCTTAAGCAGCTCTGTTAAATTAGGAATGTGCTCTTCAGTTCTGGCAGCCAACACATGCAAAGAAGTTTTAGCTTTGCCAGTATGACTTTGTTTCCAAGCAATAGTTGAAATCTGCAAGGAAGTAGGCATTCCAGAATCTTTTACAAGAGAACTGCTAGATGGGGTATTTGGCTTATAAGAGACCAAACTGGAAGAACTATACAAGGCCACATCTATTTCACCATACAGTATCTTGATATAATTAAATTCTTCTGAAGGAAGGACAGGTGAGTTGCTAGGCAGGTTGCTAACAGTTATGTCAGAATTTTCCCTTTGGGTTTTACCAATTATCTGTTTGGGAACATCAGTACTACAGATTACTAGTTTTTTATTCCTTTTTGGGTGTTTTACCATGTTGATAAAAGGTGTGCGCCTTTTCCAGTAATGCCTAGTTTAGTAGGGGGGAATTTGCATGGTTATTGGTTAAACTAGCCTTTACTATAAATAACATTGATCCTTTAGGCTTGTTGAGCAAGAGATCAACTAGCACTCTTGCTCTGGATGAAAGATAGGTCAACCAATCAAGTGTGTTGTATAATTAGGCCATTTTAACTATGATCAGCCAATATAATATTAATATTGAGCTAATGTTGCAGTGGGATCATTCTATGAAGCATAGGATTCTGGAAATTTACAGCCACTATCAATATTACCAATTCTATATAACTCCCATATTTGATATCTAATAAACTATCAATTATTACATTTAGTAAATTTATTATACACACTAAGTTTAAAGAGTAACTCAACTTAGTCTTTAGTAATTTTTAATTTGTGATACAAGACAAGCAAGATAACAACCAACAAACACCCCATACTCACAATTACAGCACTAACTTCCTGTACCCAATGCAAAACTGGATCAATACCAATCCTGAATCCCTAACACTCTCAAGAAAATTCCCAAGGGTCTACCTTCTAACACCCCAGGGGGAGATGTTGCAGCATATAAAATTACTTCCTCTTTTGAAGTCATTTCTCAAGTGACTCTCTAATGGTTCCCAACTAATCATTAAGTCAGTGGCACTGTTATCAATCAACCATCTATTACATGGATAAAACATTTTGAGTCCTAAGAGGAACACTACTTGGAAAAACCTCATGACCTAAGAGGAACAATTACTTGGATAAGCCCCATGACTACCATGATTTACATGGACAGCATGTGGCTTGCCATGATACTATATAATACACTAAATTAATATCAAATAAAGTGACATTCTCTTCTTAATTTTCCACTTTATCTTGTTTATTACACTTCTGGTAAGTATATACTTGACACTATTTAAAAATAAAAGCTATGCTTCACACAAATAATTATTTTTAGCCTTTTTATATATAATAGTCTTAATTTTAAATATTTACCTTTTTGAAAGCTAATTAAATTAAATCTCACTGTTAGAAATAAAACAAGAACATTAAAAATTCAAATAATAACTTTTATAGAAAAGACTTTCTTTATTTTGTAATTTTTATTTTTTATTGCTGTAAATTTAAAAATTTAAAGCTGAAGAAAATCATATTTGGATTAAATTTGATTGAAAATCAGTTGACAGAAAATAAATTGACAGAATATCTTCCTGCCCCAAAAATCTGGGTGTAACCCAGGGCTTCTACATACTAAGTCATCCCTCTGCTGGCATTGTCTTGGCTGCTACCTTGTTTCTGAAGCTGTCAAAGTTATTATTACTAGTAAAGACTACAGTAGTTTTAAAAGCTATGATAACAAGTAAAAATTCTTTGGATTTCCAACAAAATGAACAAAGATAAAGCAAATTCCAACAATCAGTGTAAATTTGTCAGGGATCCAAGCTTGAGCAGCCAGCCGGTTGTTTTCAGGGGTAACTTGGGCCAGGTTTTTTGAAGGCAGAGCCCACCACAAGAGAGGAGCTAACTTAAAGAGGTAGGAGAAGGACTTCTCCACCCAGGGTCACAGGCTGGCATACGGGATTATTGTGTCAATCACCCTGGTGAGGATAATATACACAATCCCAAAAAGCTTGCCAGTGTGATCCATTGAGAGGTTGGGTGAGGAGGCAAGCATTGGCTTGGGGGTCACAGGCAGTCACATATTGAGTTTTTAGGCAAAAAGGTAGTTGAACTTACCTCTAAACAACTTGGGTATTGATAGTATCCAGGGGCCTTGACATTTGTATCTAACTGCAGATTGTATGTAGGCCAAGGGATCTAGCTCAAGGATCTTTTCCAGGATTTAATCCTTGTACTCAGATTTCAGAGGGTAGTCAATAAAATGGACAGGTCCAAAGGGTACACCAGGAAGACAGAAAACTGCAGGCAGTGGGGCAGGAGGGCCAGGAGATCTTAAACTGATTTGATAGATGATAAAGACAAAATAAGGCAGTAGCTATGTAAGTAAAAATAACATAACCTTTATTCAAAAATGGCAATAAGTTTAGAGCATGGTTCCCTTGGTCTATATAGCACCCCACCTCCAAATTTAACATTTTCTATGGGGAGTTCATCAGAGCATTGGGAAGGGCAGGGCCGGGGGGACTGGGTCCAAAAGCAGCAAAATGGCACTTGGCCTGGGAGTTTTTTCATTGGTCAAGAATCTTGATTTGGCTACCTTATTATCTTGCTTTATTGTTGTGGTCATGGGGTCAGGCCATAGGCCTGTGCCTTTTTCCAGGGATGGCTCTTGATTGGCCACTAGTGTAGACCTCAAGCTCATGAAGCTAATGGATAGAATATGTTGCCTCCATTAGGTGCCTTGATTGTTCCCTCATTTGGTGTAATGATTCCTTTGGTTTTTCTTGCTTCACCATTTGGGCCATCATTCTTAGCTTCAGCTTACAGGGGCTCAATCCCAGGAAAATGTGGGCAGGCAGCCCCTTGGACCTCAGAGCAGCAACTTGTGGGAATTCAGGGTTCAATCCTGCCCTTGGGCCCGGGTTTCAAGGAGCAGAAAATTGACAATCCTGACAAAATGTATACTCTGTTAACAGTGATTTTGGTTGTTAATAGATGAAATGAATCAATACAACAGTAAAGTACTCATATTACAACCAAAAATATTATAAATACAAACTAAAATATATGGATTAATAAACAAAATAATTTGAGTTGAACTTTGGTTTAAATATGTTTACTATGTGAATTGGTGACAAAATATACTCAAGCGCTGTGTCAGAAACATCTTCCCAATATTTCCTGACAACAACAATTACTCTCAAAGGTTTAAGATTGCTATTATATTTTTCCTAAATTGAAGGCTCCTTTGAATCCTTAAAATGGATTATTAAAGGATATTATGGAGCTCATATCACCTGGAAATATTGAAAGGCCAATTCTGGAAATCAACCTTGATTTCACAACACAGATCAAACCCAGGTTTCTGCTCCTGCCTTGCTGTCACCTAGATGAAGTTGGTGATTCAAATTCAAGATTTCATAACGCTTTACCTAAGATTTGCCCTGCAGCCAATCAGATTTTACTCCCAAGGCTGTGGATTTTGAATTTGCTTTTGCTTCCAACTATAGAAAGGCAGTAAAAAGAATAATCTCTGTACTTAACTTGAACCAATATAATAACTATTTTGTTTATCTTCTTCTGGTGGTTATTACAACCACCAGAAGCTCCCCAAAGCTTTAACTTCTCAAACAGCTGGGGTAAATAACACCTAGCTGTTTGAGAGGTTCAGCAGGGGCCATTTGGGTCTTTAAAATAAATTTTATGTTATTACTAAGAAAAACCTACTTCTGTCAAGGTTTCCCCCAAATTCCTTGATATTTTACCCCATCCCCCTTGAAACTTCATTTTTAAGTCCTTGACAGCTTATATACGGCTCCATCTTGTCATGAATTTAATTGTTCAGTTAATAAAGTCTTTTTCCTAAAATAACTTGACACCTACTTGTTCTTGCTTTAACTTTCACTTCAATAGCCATGATATTACTCAATTCCTCCAAATGAGAGCCATTTGGGTATAAATGGTTAGTTTGGTTTCTCCTGGTGAAGGCTTGTGCGGCCAGTGTTTTGCTAGGAACTAGACATATTCTAGTTCCTCCACTCCCCCTAAGTATCTTGATAAATCTTGGCACTGTGTGATACCAGGCGTCTGGCGCACTGATACCCCCTTGTCTCTAGTTCTATCTGTTACAGAGAAACAGCATATAATTATGTCCAAAACTAAGGCTCTGACACCAACACTGTTCCATCCCTTAGCTTTGGAATTCTTGCTTGGCTACCTGGGAGCCTACTTCTTTCTTATCAGATTCAATCCCCTCTTGGGAAGATATTGCTTACTTGGGGAGGCATTCTACATGGGAATGGTCTCTGCTCTCATTGGCATGTTGTTTACCGGTTTAAATCCCTCCACAGCCATACATCATCTTGGTGGTATATTTCCTAGCGGATTGATTCCTGACACGTGATGAGTCAAAAATCAAACCATGAACAAAACATAATAGCAACTCAAAATTTAAATGAAACCACTCAACTGCTGTATGTGTCAAAAGTCTGGATGTACAAGCATTCTTGCTACCACCAACCTACTTAACATCCAGCTATTGCCCAATTTGGTGCCCTTCCAATATACTGTTTGACATACCAAGAATGATAACCAAACAATATCACATGACTGTCTCAGTATCCAGTGGCTCAAACCCATCCTGCACATGACTAACCCCTAGGCTTAATCCAACTAAATCTCTGCCACAGTCAATTCTATATAAGTCTAAAATATTATCTAATAAAATATACTTCTCTTCTTTCCTAATTCCATATTTGAAGCTTCCCTAAAAGGCGCCCCTTATCACTGGTATCAGCTATGGTTTTTTGACCACGCCCATGAAAGAGAAAATGACTGGCCAAAACCCCCCACCTTTGCTCACGTACTCAACCAGGCTACATCCCAGGAGACCTAGAAAATGTACTTCTGCTCCCACAACATTGACAAAGATATACCTAGTAGATGCACTGTATTCAAAGGTCTTGTCATGCCCAAAGCATGCGCCAAGATAATCCAATACAGCTTCTCTCTTCAACCACAAACAAACACACAACCACTTATCATAGGTGAGTTTACCAACACCAATTACATTGTTATTGACAAGTTCTTTGGTAAAAACAAGGAAAATGTCATCAACTGGCTAGATCACTCAGCTGCTAAACTCCACACCAGCCGCATCCCTCATAAGAAATGGGTCCAGGAAGCCAGCAAGCGCCTGTACAAGGCCGCAGCTAACTGGTTTGCTACCTGGGCTGGCTCATAAACTGACAAACAGCTTGATAACTGGGAAGGGTTCAAAGCAGACATCACCCACAATTTCTGCATCACCAAATACCTACAAGACATTGCAATACAGCTCAGTGATCTTCCTCAGAAGACCACTATCACAGCTTATGACAATGAATTTGAGGAAATACATTGCAAAATCTAAAACTCAGCACAAGCTGACAACTTACACACCAGAGTATCATTCATCAACAGAATAAACCCCTCTGTTGCTGCCCTCATCTGCCCAGAGGCTAACACCTTCATGCCTGCACTCATTGTAGAAGCCAAGCAAGCAGAAAAACGCGCAAACATGGAATATGCTGCACGCAATGGCAATTGCTCCTCAAACAGTAATGGCAGAGAAAACGCCAATGTCAATAAATGCAAGAACACCAATCATAGCAACAGCAACTCCAATTGCAACAATGGCAATTGCAGTCAAAGCGCAAACCGCGCCTGTCCCAAGAAAGAGGACACCGCCAAAGTTAACAATGCTGAAATAGCAACCCGCTATGAATCTTCCCCCACATTCTCTGACCTCAAAGGTTTCAAAACAGAGGAACAGGGAAAAGAGGGGGGAACAGGTTTAAGTGCCCCTGTCTCCCCTCAACTTGACAAGAAACTGTACCAGGCCACAAAATTTACTGCTTGCATCCCACTTGTCCTGCAATCCTCCATTTTTATGAACATAAAAATTAAAGATTGCTCACAACTTCTTGTCTATTCATGCACTTATAAATCACACACATACATAAAATTTTATTTAAATCTGGTGTAACACTATGGCTAGAAAACCTTTTTTAGCCAATTACAAAATACTAGTTGTCAAATCCAACTTCAAATATGCCAGAATGGCAGATAAAACAAAGGTTCTACTCAAAGGCAAAACAACTCCCTTCAGAATTGACCTCCAAGGCATACAAACGTCCATAAAAGGACTTGTCATTAACAACATAAACTACAAAATTGTAGCAGACAAACTGGTTCACTGAGTGAACCCCAGGTATTTTTTAAAACAAAAACCATGACCATCAAACACAACAGAGTCAATTTTCTATTCTTAAAGAACCTAACAACCTCATTCAAAGAGACACAGTATTTGTTCAGGTCATAAACCAAGATGACACAGAACATCTAACCAAAGATAGTACCCTCCACATAATGAGGTACACTGAATTCAATAACATGCAAACAACCAAAATCCAATGGCCAGAACTTGTGACACTCCTAAATGAATACGCCCATGTATTCAAGGAAGAACTCACCAAGCTACCCCCCAAACGGGAGGTCAAACATGACATTGATCTATGTAAAGCCATGCCTCAACCTGCACCCCTCTACAGAATCTATCCTGTGAAGACCCAAACCCTCAAAACACACATTGAGGACAATCTAGCAAAAGGATTTGTTTGTCTGTCTGAATCCCCATGGGGGGCAGCAGTGTTCTTCATAAAAAAAGGAAGGTACTCTGCGTCTAATAACTGACTACAGAGTACTAAATGCAAGCACAGTAAAGAATAAATACCCTCTTCCACTTATAGAGGATCTATTTTTAAGACTCTCAGGAGCCAAATTTTTCTCCAAAATTGACCTCACCTCAGGTTACAACCAAGTTGAAGTAAACAAAAAGGACATACCAAAAACTGCGTTCTGTACACAATTTAGATCCTTTGAGTGTAGGGTAATGAACTTTGGGATGACACAGCTTAGCTCCACTTTTTGTAATCTAAGCATTAATAAATCAATCAAAGCGCATAAAACTAAGTTTACTATAGGCTTTTATTATAGGTAAGAAAGTTATGGTAACCAACAACTCCAGATCCTAAGCCAAGGTGGTCCAGGGCCAGAAACTTCCTGTCAAGGGCCAACTGGTGAGCCCTATAAGAACTACCAAGAAGGGACCATTTGCTCCATCATAAGGATGGATGAAGTTTGTGACCTCTGAATACTGGTACTAAGATATAACCAGATCCTCCCCAAGTCCCCTGTGCCCCATGGGATCAGAGTCAACTTTTGAGGTGACCCTAATAAGTTCCAGGAGGCAGCAAAAGCAGTTGTCACAGCATATCCCAAAGCAGTGTCACTTCAACAAAGCCCAATGAAGGACTCCTTTGATCTTGGCTTCCTCTGTAAAGAGGATGCTGATCAGGCAGCTGAGAAAATCTTCACTCTTGATATCAATGACCCCAAGGGAAGAAGACTCAGACAGTCCTGCCCACCACCTGCACCAGATTCAACCAGTACACTACTCTCTTCATGTCCTTTGAGGCCCTGCCTTTGGACATGCCTAGAGAGGAGGTGAAATCTTAACTTAAAGAATGACTGTCCAAGTATGGGGAAATTGTGCAGTTTGAACTGTTAAAAAACCCATACATGGGGCAACTGACCACAGCAAAGGCAATGGCTATGATCAAGCCATATGAGAATAGCAGAATTTTGTCCATCCCACACCGCACAACCATTCTGAAAAACAATGGTATGTTGAGTGGCAAGTTCAAGGTGTTCCCAGAGCAAACCCTGCCCATTTGTGCGCTATTCTCTGCGATTGGCCACAGAGAGGCTCTCTGCCCTACAACCATAGCAGGGGTCCAGGCCGCAGAACAAGACACCCCCAAAGAGCCTCAGAATACTGCTCAACCAGTACCCAGGCCAATGCTCTTGTAGCGCTAGCCTGAGGCACCATGACTGAGTATGAGGTGGTCAAGCCAATCACATTGCGCCAGAAAAAGGCTCATGCAAAGGCCCAAACCCAGCCTCAGCCACAACCACAACCAATAGTGATACCTGAATCTGACCATGCAGAGGCACCTCAAACCACCCAAATTCATGTGCAAGAGAACCAGTCTATTAATGACACTGAAATGAATGGGCTAATGAAAAACCCAGCCCAGATGGAACAGGAACCCCTGGAAAACCTGGCCCAAGTTTTATTGGCTGATTCCCTGCTGTGGAGGCCCAAGAGAACATGCAAAGTGCACAAGCCTAAACTCCACCCACTCACAATAAGGAAGCTACTACACAAGAGGGTGGCAGACCAAGACACAAGGTCT